>PVHY01001999.1:0-138450 GCA_004024945.1 Uropsilus gracilis
CCTCCCTCCCTCCCTCCCTCCTTCCCTCCCTCTCTCCCTCTTTCACTCACTACCTCTCTCCCTTCTTTCCTCCCCGCTTCTTTTAAGCATGTGTGTTTCTGAATATGAAGAGGATGGCCTTAACAATGGTCTGTATAATTTAAAAATAAAAAAATGCCTAATTTGAAATGAAATGTCTCTTAAACAACTTTGCAGTCAGACTATTAATAATATTTTGCAAAGCAGGTGAAATACACCAGAGCATATTAGAATATTAGAGATCTGTGAATTGCTGTCAGTTTGAATTTGTTTATATTTTCTCATCACTAAAATACTGTGATAAATACTGTGATCCAGTTTGCTAAGGAAGAAGTCTGTAAATACTATTGTTAAATATATTTGTGTGGGACAATTTTTATGCATACAAAATTAATTAGAGATTGACATACTTGATTAATTAATTCTAGGAAATATCAGAGATTTGTTGCCTAACCCAACCAATTAAGATACTTTTTTTCCTGGAATCATCTAGATGTTTGGATCCATTCTACAATTCACTTTGCATGTCTAAACAGAGTTTCTTAAAAAAATGATCAAATAGAAGACATCTGACAGTAAAAATAATTGAGAATTTGAAAGGCTGAGAAAAACCCACACAAGTCCAATATATTAAAGTTGAAACCTGTGACTTGTGAATTAACGTCACACCATTTTTTAAAATGAGAAAATGGACACTAGAATCAAGAAACAACTCTCAATCCAAATGAAAAATCACTTTCCTTTGAAAGGAAGCATTTCTACAAGCTATCATCTCTCACTACTTCTGAGAAATGTTTGTTGTCATGCACATAGTTCTAAAGCCAGAAGACACTATTCTTTAGTTGGCCATTTTTTAGCCATCTTCTGAAGCATACACACCATTCTCTTTAGTTGTAGCTTCTTTCTGCAGAGCAACCATTATCATTTCTTTGACCAACATAAGATGAACACTATTTTGTGGGTGATTTCCCTGACCTTAACACACAACTATGCTGTTCCTTCATTCTCTGCTTTGTTGCTTTCTCCTACTTCCTTGCATCTTGCCCCCAGGGTTCAATAGTGATGACTCAAGTGTTTACTGCACACTTGAATAAGACAAAATAAAATAAGGAAAAGAGAAAGGTGTCCAGGATTGTTTGTAGTGCTCACTGGTTAGTGCCCTTGCAGACTCTGGGAGGCAAGAAGGGAGCATTCAACCATGCAAGGTAAATAGTCCAGCACTTCATGCCATCTAAGGCCATTGAAGCACAGAGCACAGAGGGGAAAATATTTACTCCAGTGTTTCTCAACTTGACAGATTAGAAAACTGAAGTTGAGACATAAATTTGAATCTGATTAAAATAAAAACTGGGGCTGTGATGCATGGGGTGGTGTATGAAGTTTATTTTTAATTACTTCAGAAATTATTTTGTGGAACATTATGGTAAAATTAAAATGTAGACAGTCAGAAATGGAAGAGAACTGAGTTTATTCATTTCCTGTTTCAGATGAAACTACCTATTTGCAGAGGACAATGGCTATAAGGCACTGGAGAACTTCTGGTCTGGTCACCACAGACTGTCCCTAGCTACTTCAGGGAATAGAACTTAGAATTTTTTTTTAAACATTTTTTTAAACATTCCTTCTCTACATTTCCAAATGTCTCTTTCCCTTGGATTGTATTTCAAACAATGGACTGAATGAGGTAACTGAATTATTAGTTATTTGTGTATTCTATGGGCAATTTAAAATTGACTTGGGTTAAAATTGGGAACTTCATTTTAGTCATAAGAAACTCTTAAGAGATGTAGCAATTCAATCTGGTTCACACAATAATAGCAATAAAGAAGAAATTGCACATTTTTTGCTCTCTTACAAAAAGCTAAAAACAATTTATGGATTTTTTTGTTAATCTTCACAGAGGATCTGTAGTCATTTGCTTGGTGAGAACTGTAAGCGGAGAGCCCATGACAGTGTGAGCAGGATTGGTGGGCCCTGGTATGGAAATCAAGGTCTTTTGGTGATACTGACTTGTCACTGGATCTGGTGGAATCACATAATCTCTCATCTCTTAGAATCTCAGATTACTCATTTAAATGTCAGGGTTCAGGTGACATGACCTCCAAGATTCTTTCACTGACAAGCTATAAGTGATTTAACAAAGAGTTGAGCCCACACCTTAGTCTTTCTCAGTCTTAATGTCCCTGCTTACAGGTTTCCCTAAGGTTCTCAACTGTTCTTTTATGTTTTTCCTTCTCTTTTTCCTAAATAAACCAAGGAAGACAATAACAATGCTGTTTCTATGTTCAGGAATGGCCAACTACTAGGGTAGAGAGAATAAAGTAGTAAATGGATATCTAACTTATTTATCCCTATTGGAATCTGTTTTTTTAGGAATTTCATCACATAAAACACTCCTGTCACCTCACACTAAGCATATAGTTTTCTACTTTCTTAGACTGAAAGCATCTATCATGAATTCTTGCAATGTTTCTCATTCAAAATGCTTCTCTTGTTGATTCAGTCTTTTCTCATTCCCCCAGCCTGAAACCCCCCTACCCTCATTTTAGAGGAATAAGAATCCAACAGCCCTACCTTGGTCTTAATCCAATGCACAATTATTTGAAGTCAATGATTCTCACACCTGGGTACCTATTAGAATCACTTGGGAGAATAAATAATATTGGCAGCTGTCCTATCCAAAAACAATTTAATCACAGTCTCTGTCTATCCAGGCTTTATTATTATTATAAGAGGCCTAGGCAAGTCTAATGTCTAAAAATCAGTCTTTTCTGAAAAAGTCTAAAAATCAGTCTTTTCTGAAAAAGACTGATAAGCAGTGCTCCAGGACCTTAAGATATTAATTAAACTTCATTAATTCTTCAGTTTTCATTCATTTTATTGACTCTTTAATTGTGCTGAGCCTTCTGCTATCTTAACAAAACACCTACTCTTGTCCTTCTAGCTATGATACTATATATAGATCATCTTCTCTTCTACTTTTCCATCTCAATTGTCTGCTCTGGTCAGCTCTGCCCCTGAGCCTCTTTGAGGTCACCAGAGGCCAACAAAGCTCTTTCATTTTCATCACCCCTAGGCTGTCTGCAGGGACTGACTTCCCAGTCACCATTGCCTCTGGGAAATTCTGTTTTCCAGGGTATCTGTGATTCTGCATTTTCTTGGTATCTATGCCAGGACTGAAAGGTTCCTTTAAAATTATGTTTCCATTACTTCCCAAAATGCAGTGCCTTGTCACAATTGTATTCTGGTGGTAAACAAAAAAACAAAACAAAACCAAATTCTTGATTTGTTCTCATTGCCAAAATGATTGCCCAGTTTAAATGACAGTAGTCATGGAAGTGGTCATGGAATTGGCAATCTTCCGAGGTATAAACTACACCTGATTAGGGATAGACTCACCTCCTTATCTTTCTTCTACCTCAAGCACAACATTTCTAAACCCATGCTCAGCCTCGTCACCCAGCTCTACTCCTCCCTGACCCCCTGCTGAAAGTTAGTCTTCCCCTTTTTGGTGACCCCAAAATCTTCTGTGGGTCTGGTATGAGTGTTAGCACATTCTAATTTGTGATATATAACTGCATATATAGTTTTTATTACTTAAATGTAACACCCATCCCCAGTGTCAGTGACCTTATCTTTTTTGAATGTTATGCTATTTGTCTTAAGAATGAGAGACTTACAATCTATCTGAATGAACACACACGTAGACACACAGCTACAACACATTGGGAATGGTTATGCACCATAAAGTATAATGATGGCACAGGGCTTTGTGAACACAGATGCTGGCTCCTATAACCATGACTAGTGGACTGATCATCCATCATACCAGCATATATTTCATGGAAGTCATTTCATTCAAACCTTCCAACAAAGCTGTGAGCCCATTATAGGATAATCTATTTTATAGATGCACAAACTAATAAAACCTTAAGTGACATAGCAAGGTGACAAAGCTAGTAACAGAAAAACAGGAGTCATATCCAGCTATAAGATTCATGTTCAAAGAAGAAAAAAAGCTTGTGCTCTCAACAACATGAATTCATTAGATTTACTCATTGTCTGTCCTCGCACATGTGGAGTGGATGGAGTGGATAAGAAAACCCTCCTGCTGTGAGTGGTTTGTGCATAGTGAAGAATTGTAAAATGTTTTTTTTTAATTTTGTTTTAAAAAGTTTGTTGCTTTTGTAATTTCCAAGTAGTAGGGTCAATGTGAGCAGCAGGCAACTTCCTCTCATGAGTGAACTTCCAGCTCCTACTAGGTATCGCATCATTTCCCTTCTCATCCTGAAAGCAATATCTTTGAGAAATTCCAGCTAAAATGATAAGAACCTTCACAGTTAACTGTCGAGGAAGACTTTGTTGGACAGTCTTGTGAATCTCTCGATAACTCTTCACCACCATTAAATCGTTCATAAAGGGCAGAAATTTGTCCTTTACACAACACCCCTGTACTTTTGGGAAGCCAGCAGTTCTTTATTATGTTGATGGTTGTTTTTAATTAATTTATTTTTAATGGAGATAGTACTGGGGTATCCCCACCAGGTATTACTACCATGATTCACCTACCACCAATTCCTCCATATTCTACCACCATAGATAGTTGTGTTTGTATGGATAATGCTAAGTGAAATAAGTCAAAAAGAGAAAGAAATGTCAGGTGGTATCACTACTATTTGGACTTTAAAACAACCAAATTAATAGTCATATAAAGACAAGGCAAGAAACTAGTTCTTGAATGCTGACTATAAACTGAAACACCAAGGGGAAGGGTGTGGGTAGGGTAAGAACCAAGAGGAAAGAGGGAAGGCCGCAGTCCTTCCTCTGAGTAGCAATCAATAACACTGCCTTGTGAGCAATTTGAGGACAAAGGAACAACATGTCTTCTAATCTTTTTATCAATTTTAGTGTCTTACCAGGTTACTCACACTGAATGTGTGCTATTCTTATTTCATGGAAATTGTGTGAATTAGAGTTCTTCATTTTTAAGGAGAAGCAAAATCACAAGTGTTTTCTCTTAAAAAGGAACTAATAATGGATGTTTTGGTAAAGGAACTGAATGAAATTCATTTCTATTTGGGTCTCTTGTTCTATATTGGAGAAAAGGGAATGAATTGTCTTTTCTAATAAGATTCTAAATGATCCTGATAAAAGGAAAATATTTTTCTTTTAAATATTGTTGTTATTATGCTCTCAAATTATCACTATTTAAGTTTGAGTCTACAAAGTAGGTGAGAAATGGGCATGTATTTTGCTACCAGTTGCAATTTTAAGATTTGACCCTTAAAACTCTTTGAGGTTTGAATTTTTATTACAAGTTCATGCAAATTTGCTTACAATCATATGCTATGGAAAATTTTATTTTATTTTTTCTAAGTTTGTTTATTTTTTTCTTATGTCATTGTTCATTTTTGTAGAGTAATTTGTTATTCTCTTTTAGTCCCTGTAGTTCTCCCACCACCATGTCACCCATGAACCATAAGCATATTCCCTTATGCTCGTCCCTCCCCTGTGGTGACCCATCTTACTCCTTATCCTTTGCTGCATGTCTCATTTGTGGGCAGCTTGCAAGTTTTGTCTTTTTCTTTACCTTCTGTTTGGTTTCTCTATATTCTATATGTAAGTGAAATCATCTGATATTTATTTTTTTCAATCTGACTTACTTCACTTAGCATAATTTCTTCCAATTCCATCTATGTTGTCACAAATAGCATGTCTTTTTGATCACTAAGTAGTATTCCATTGTGTATCTGTACCACAACTTTTTGATCCATTCATCTGTAGACATTTAAATTGTTTCCATATCTTGGCTATGTTCAATAAACAATGTTCAATAGGTACAGGAGTGCAGATTTCCTTTGAGTTAGTGTTTTTGTGTATTTTGGGTAGATTCAAAAGAGTGGAATTGCTGGATCATAAAGTAGATCCATGGAAGTTATTATTTTGAATGTATAATCTTTTGGACTTTTTTGATCATGGTATTTAAGAGTCTTAACTTTGGATTAAGGATTGAATCAACTGAGATTGAATCAGGTCTCAAAACTTGTAGTTGTGTAATGTTGACATGTTGTTAAGAACTCTCTCTATGCTTTCCTTACTTTCTCTAAAACTGGAGATAAAAAATTTGCTCCTCAGCTTGTCATTTATATATGATATATCATAGAGCTGCCTCATAAGTAATTTATCAAGAAATGTATTCTATTGATAATTTTAGTTTTTGCTAAACAATTTGACCCTGGTATACACTTTTCCAAATACGTCCTCTCATTTTGCATCCTCTATATCCACCCTCATTTTATCAAAAGCATAATTTATGAGAGAATGCTAATGATAATCCCCTGGTATCTTAAGAATCTCCCTCTCTCTCTTTCTCATTGTCTCCTTTTATTGAAATAACATGAATTCTGAAACTATCCAGAGGATGCTCAGTGCTGGGTGATCTTTTTCTCTGGGTCATCATGTCCTGCATATGAATGATTTGTCCATGTATCTGATTTTTTTTTATAGACATACCTAAAAATCTATATTGACCAATATCTGGTTCATCTTTCAAAAGCTCTTTTGTCAAATATTGTGTAAACATCCAGGCCAACATGATCCTCAAATCAAATATTTTTTTTTAACATGGTGCCAGATGGCACTTAGGGTAATAAAGGACATTCACTTCCTTCCTCATATTTTATATATCTGTCATAAATCTTACTGGTTTTAGGTGAACAATAACTTAAACATTTAACTTCAGGTGAAGGTTATGTTTAAATTTCATTTTAATGCTTTATAGAAATTGATTCACTTTTGTGAGTATGAATTCACTATCATTTAGAGGAAATTGTTAAAATCAGTAATAAAAATCCAGCCAAGATAGCACTTTGGATTAGGAATGTTTTATTCCCTGTTTATCTTTAGTGAAGATTTAGCAGTAAGAAAAACTTAAGTCTTATGCTGCTTTTGAAATAAGCACTGTCTAACCAAGAAGAAAGAAATCTAAACACCATTAAGGATGTCAGAATTCATGGTGGAAATTATTCACAAATCTAGCAGACCACCATGGCTTAAAATGTGCAGTTTATTAGGTCATTTTTTAAAAACAAAAACTATAATTTGGGGGTACTAGAGTATTTTAATTTCTACAATTAAGGGGAAGGCAAAAAAAGGGTAGTTATTTTATTTGCTTAACTGTTGCTAAAACAGTACAAAAAACAAGAACTTATAGAAATGGAGGGACATGTGTTTCAAAGTTTATAAGAAAGTAGCTCAAGCACTACTTTGATGGGGTCAAGACTGATTTTGGGCAAATGGAATGGGAAGGAAATAAAGCTTATAATACCACTGATACATATTAGATTATAGAAAGTATTAGGCAGAGGGAATTGAGGCATAATTTATGTTTTATCTGAAATGGGTTGTCAGCATGAATTATCTTAGACATGGGTGGCAAAAGAATAGAATCATTTTTTGCTTTGTTATTCAAAAGATAAGACTGTGGAAATAGAAACACAATTTGATGATATGTTAAGGATAAAAATGTGAAACGTGTTACAAAACATTTTGCTTCTTGGTTTAACTAGTGTGTAAGCCCATGTGGAGAGAGCTGTGAGATCATTATTGCATAGTTACCATTTAGAATCATATCTATAAACCCCCTTGCTCAGCATCTGGGTGAAGGCCAGCACTGTGCATTAAGGGGTTTATTGAGAGGGTTTGGAGAGAGTGGAGAGAACAGAGACAGATGTAATCCACAGGAAAGTGGATTGCCAGAATCAGTTGCCTGCAAGACCTCTGTGCAACAGTCACATGCTCCCACCTTGGGGCCATACAGTCCAGATCTGCACACCTGGAGTCTGTGCACATTGGCACCTGGGCAGAAAATGTGTCCAATAATCATCAGGTGTCCAATGCAGTCTTTGGACATTCAGGACTCAGCCTGACTCCACCTTTGCCAATTATAAGTTGTGTTACCTTGGACAAACAAGTCACTGTTTCCTAAACCTCAGTTTTTTTCAAGTGTATAACAGAAGCAATAAGAACATCCATTTCCTTGGGCTATCTGAGCTTTAAGTGAGAGCATACATATCAAATGCTGAGCTTAATGCCTCATGCTTGCTAAGGGCTCACAAGCTGCTGCTGATACTGTCTTATGAAGTGTCTGGGATTTACAAAGTGCTCAATGAGTGCAGTGTATCCTTGGGGAGATTTGAAAGATTTTGTTGTCAGCGATGACCACGTAAAAACTCAATAGCTATTCTCCAAAGTGGTTGCCCCCAGATCCTCTCTGGAAATATCCATGTCTCAGGGAAGCAAGCTCTAGAAGCAGTGATGACTTACAGTTAGATCAGGTTTATGGATTGTGTTGTAAAGAGGCACACTGGAAAGACTGGACCTCCAATTCCTTGTGAGACTTGGAGCAAGATTTCCAATGGTTTTGAATGTCAGTTTCCCTGTCTTAAAGTTGGGGTAGTGATCAGATTGGTAAAAATAATAGGAGATGAATTCAGCATAGGTTCTATACATAACCTACAAAATAAGACTAGATGCTAGCTCATCAGTTGTGCAGAGGCCTTCCCACGAGGTTACTCCTAGATCCTTTTTGTCAGCTTCCCTCACTCCTATTCTTCTTTTGGGGGAAAATTCTCCTAAGGAATCATCTGTTTCCTCACTATCTGGGCAGTTCTTTACTGTAATTGAACCTGATTGGGGATATAACCTTATTTTGGATAATGATCCCTCATTTTACCACTGAATTTGCAAAATTCAAAATCACAACATTCACAACCCTTCTTTGAAGTCTGCAGTAAGGGGTGGCATGATTACTCACTCCCTTTCATCTATATAATAGGTATCATTTCTTTCGAGGCTTGGGGTGCTGTGCTACACAAAACTAGCCACTTTGCATTCACTTTAACTTACACAAAACTCTTAGGGAGGGGACAGGCATTATGATCCCATTTTATAGAGGAGTAACGTGAAGCACAGAGATGTTAGTTAATTTGCTCTATGTAATATAGCTGCCACATTAAGTGGGAGAGAGAGAGAGAAGACAGAGAGAACTCCTTCCCTGTTAATCCTGTTATACTGACATTCTTTAGAGTGTTGTCTTTTGCTTCGCTCCTGTTTGTAATCTTTCTCTGCTTTTATTATACCCTAAACACTTTGCTCCTTTCTTATGGCACTGTCTCACTCTTAACTCTCAGAGTTTGCCTTCTAAATAAGCTCTTTGAGGAACTTCTTTAGTATAATGCCTTGTTGGGGCAAATTATCTTTTAACAAAGTTACAACTTAACTAAAAGCCTTTCCTTGTGGTGGTAAGTATGAAGAATTAACAATAGGTGAAAACATGAGAACAACTTTGTTCTAGTTTATTTACCTTTACAACTAATATAAACTGACCTTCTGATGCTTACCTTTACAGCTAATACAACATTGACCGTCTAAAACCAAGTGTCTTTTGGATTAATTGGTCAAGAAATGTTTTCATAATATTGCAGAAAAGTGAAAGCTGATATGCAAAAAATGTGTATACATTTTTTAGAAATAGCATTTGAAAATACCACTGCTATTCTGATTAACGACCAAAAAATTTCAACCAGGGTAGAATGTAATATGATTTAAATAATCTTTAGGTATAAGTAATGCTCAGGAGAGACATTTGAGTAAGTCTGCATGATGCCCAGATGTACTATAAATAAGAGACAATGAGTGTTTTTACTTTTCCTGCTGACCTTTATTTAATAGAATTCCCTCATTAGGAAAAAGCTTGCTTTAACTTATTTTTAAAATTGTTGTTTGCTCACCTTCTTTAAAAAAAGGAACATGAGCCGGGCACGGTGGCTTGTGCCTTTAAGCTTTAGCCTATAAAGCGGCTGGGGCTAGCGATCACGGTTTGAGTTCCGCCTGGGGCCCATAGCGAGATCTAGTTCCAAAAAAAATCTGGATGTGGTGGGGCGCGCCTGTAATCCCAGCTACCTGGGAAGCTGAGGCTGGGGATTGCTTGAGTCCGTGGTACCCCAGGCAACGAGAGCCTGCGGTTCCACGGGCAAAAATAGCGATACCTAGTCTCAAAAAACAAAAACAAAACAAAACAAAAAAAAGGAGCATGAAGGGTAAACACTGAGATAGATTAATAGTCTACTTGGTGTTGATACAATACTCTCTTATTATCGCTTTAGAACAATAATGAATCATTATTAGATTCATATATATATATATATATATAGTTCTTGTATGTATTCAATGGCAAGGGGATGATATCCAAAGCATGGTGTAGGAGACAACAGATCTTAGAGTATACTAAAATGTAGAAGACTGTAAGGCATCATGAAAATGCCTTATAGTAGGTGAAATAGTTGAATGTAGCCAATTTCATATGGTTCCACTTTTTATAAAATGTCCCAGCTTGAAATGATCGAAATTCTAGAATACAAGTGACACTATCACACTTAACAAACAGAAACAAAGTCCAGGTAAGTTAAATGATTTGCCCAAGGATGTACACTAGATGAATTTCAAAGCAAGATCAATTTTCTTTCCATTCCATAAGTCTGTCTTTTTATAAAATAATAGTTTATCTATTCATGACACTTGTAGGTATAAGAGAAAAAAGGAAAAATATGTGTGGGTAAAACCATATCGTAAGTATATAGCAAAAAGTAAAACCTACTGTTAGAGCCCCACAACTGGAAGGATAACTTCAGAAAAGCAAGAAATGGAAAGGGAAGAGGAAAATGGAAAAGGGATGAAAGAAGATTTTACAGGAAGAACCACTGGAGAATTGGTAGTTTGAGTGATGAAAATGAAAGGAGAGAGACTTTTCCTGAGATACAAAGGGACAGACAAATAAAGAGGATATAGATGTGTTTGAGTGGCAGCAGATGTCATAATTGAGTTGAATGCAGAGTGAGAAGAGGTAGATAGGAGTAAAGATTAGATTGGAAATTTATCTGGACACCATAAGTTAGAGAGCCTTACATTCAGTCTTGGCAGACTTGATTTGCCTTGTTAAGGGAGAGCCACTGCAAGACTGGGACTAAATAAACTCCATGATCAATGTCATGCTTTGACACATTCATTAGGTCTATGTAGACAGAAAATGGGCAAGTGGATATGAGAGTAATTTTTCTCAAAATGTATAGATCCATCCAAGGTGTTTGTTAAAGTTTCAAGTCTTACGTAAAACAATTCTGATTGAACAGTTATATGAATTTACACTTAAAAAACTCTGAGGTAATTCTTGTGTAGTTTGTTTAAACATTGTACTTTGAAATCATCAGACTGAAGACAAAGATGTCAGTTAGCAAAAGCAAAAGTGAGAATAAAGGGCTTTATTTGTATAGTGAGAGATAATACCACAGATGCAGAAGATATTTTGAAGCAAGTGTCAATTGGCTGACTAATAGTCTATAGTTGGAGGAGGATTCATAGACAATTGTTGACTTAAAACCTGAGAAATCAGCGACAGAATGAACAGAAAACTGAGGAAGAGTGTTTTTATTAGATCTTAACAAGCATTAATTTTGATAGTTAGGGAGAGAGAGAAGGGCACCGTATCTGCTACAGGAATCTGTGTATACACACCCAGCATAGGCAGCACACAAACACCATATAATTAATGATCTGTTTTCTTTGAATTAAAACTCATGTTTTGAACTGAGCTTCCTTCCCCAATGATGCCTGAGGAAGTACCAGGCCATCAAGATGTGTCAGACATTGGTGCCACTGGATATTAACAAGGCCCAATAAACCAGGATGTACTTGAGTCAAGATGACCAAGGAGGCAACAACAACTCAGGGGGATTAACTTAATGAACACCAATAACTCCAAGTGTGATAGGCTTTTGTGGTGGACTGTTCACTTATGACTGTCTTTGTTTAATTTGCTAGAAAAAGGCCAACTAACTCTAGATGAGATGTCAGATTTTTTTTGGGTGGGAGGGGTTGCACATATGCTATTCTTTCAAATTGCTGGCTTTCTTTCCTTCTTTCTCTTTTTTCTTCAAATCGCTGGCTTTCTGACAAATAAAGGCACACTTATAGACTGAATTCCTGTCTTTGCTCATTGGCTTTGACTGTGACAGGCAGCCTGACCTCAGCATTTCTGGAAACATTTTTGCCAAGTGAATTTTTGAAATATAAAAATGGCGGTCACTGGGAAATGTCTATTAGGTGGAAAATAACAAAAAACTTGACTGGAAAGCAAGGTAACAGCTACAGAGATTTTTGGAGTTTGATGTAGATAGTTAATAATTTCAATTTCTGAAAAAGTATCAAATATAAGAAATAGAAAAAGAGGACCAGAAAAGAGGAGAGATGGGACAGACCTGAAAATATGTGGGGAACTGAAAAGTTAAATATAATAAAATCAAAGAAATGAATTCAAGAGAAAGAAAATATAATTATACATAGATGCTCCATAGCTTTGAATACTCGAGAATGATCTAGGATCTTGCAGGCTGTGGAAAAAAAAAATTGCTGATAAGAGATAGTGGGACCAAGCGTGGTGGCTCGTGCCTGTAATCCAAACGCTAAGAGGCAAGAGGTGAGAGATCGTTTGATTTCGCGGGTTCGAGACTACCCCAGGCAACATAGCAAGTCCTGGTCTCGAAAAAGCAGTCGGGCATGGTGGTGGGCACCTGTAATCCCAGTTACCTGGAAGACTGAGACTGAGGATTGCTTGAGTCCGCAGGATTGTACTACCCTGGGCAACATAGTGAAACCTAGTCTCAAAAAAAAAAAAAAAAAAAAAAATCAGGTAGTAGTTGGAAAGTTTGGAGAAGGCAATCATGGGGAAGCAGTGTGGCCAGGAGTTTCATACCAGTGCCTTAGAAAAATGAAAGAGGAACCAAGGAAAAGGAGCAATTTTTTTTTTTTTTTTTGGTGAAAAGAAACTTTGTCAGGTTCCAGGGCTCCACGACCTCATCATCTATCCAGTTACTCAAGTCAGAAATCTTGACACCACCTTCTTTTTTACACATGGTCTCTCGAATTTAACCTATCAGCACCCTGATGTGACTTTTTGAAAACTCTGTTATATGCTTTTCTCCTTCTTGCTCTGTCTGACCCAGGCTATCATCACTGGATGACTACAACATCCTTTAAACAAGTTTCTCAGCACATAGTCCTGCTCTTCTTCATTCTGATTGTCAGCAGCAGAGAAAATATTTGCAAAGCACAGATACTTTGCCAGGCTTCTGTTTAATACCCTGGGTAGCTTTTCATTGCTCTTAGAATATGAGCACACCCCTTAACATGACCGGTGAGGTCTGACCAACTCTTCCTGCCTTCCTAACTTCATCTGTAACTTTATGCTGCTTCATCCCTGCCTCCAGCCACACTGAGCTTCCATCAGAGATTTAGTTCCCATTGACATTAACTGGCTAGCTTTTTATTTCACTTACTATTTTTTAAAGTTGTTATTTTCATAAATCATTGTTCATTTTTGTTCATGCTTGATTCTTCCCCTCAGGTGTAATTCCCATGCATCTCTCACTACCACATCACCTGTGAAATGTTGCCATAGTCCTTCCTTTCCCTGTTTTGACCCCTCTGCCTTATCCTCCCCTCCTGTGCCTGGTATCTACAATTTGCCTGCCAGTTTGTCCTTTTTTTTTCTGACCCTTTTCTTGGTTTCCTTATATTCTTCCTATAAGTGAAAGCATCAAATTTCTTTCTGACTTATTTCGCTGCGCATAATCCCTTGCAGCTCCATCCATGTTGCTACAAATGACAGGAGTTACTCTTTTTTTAATTTGTTGAATTTTCACTAGAATGTAAGCACCATGAGCACAGGAAATCTATCTATCCCCGCACTTGATAAATGAATGTGCCAGACTTGAGCTTTTGCACAAACTTTTTCTGTCCAGAAAATTCTGCTAGTTGCTTTCCTGCTTGCTCTCTATGCTCACTCTTATGTTTCTTCATTTGATTGACATCTTGGTCATCTCTCTTCCTCAGAAAAATTTGCCCTGACATCCTCGATTACATTTATGACTCTAAGTAATCTTAGTATTTGTTAGCTATTTTTTTTAAAAAAATTTACTTGTCTAGTTCATTAATGATCACCATTCCCATCCAGGTGAGTAAACCCTATGACTAGGGAGAGGAGTCTTTTCTGATTTTGCTGAGCATTGAAACCCCAACACCATTCATGATGCTTAGTTCACAGATGTTCAATAAATATTTGTTGTGTAACTGAAAAATTCAGGCATCTGAAATCAAGGTAGATTTTCAAATAGGTATATCAATCAGAACATAACCTGAATTATCTCCATGGCATTTTTTTTTTCTCAGTTACAGTTCAGCAGCCACTGAAACCACAATGGGAAGAATGTCCTAAAAGATGGAGAAGCAGGTTGCAATAAACATTCACTAGCCAGTTTTCTCTGTAGTAGAACTTTCATTGCCTTTTATATACCCAAAACCTTTCTTAGATTTGGTAACATTATCTAAGTTCTTCTTCTTTAGATAAGAAATTTATTTACCTCTCTCAAATTTTTTTGATTCATCCTAACAGTGAATTGAGCCCAGCCCTATTTTTATGGTTTTAAAGCAAATTATTGCCTTGAGTTTTCTGGTTGTTCCAAGATACTATATGGTATAAAATGGAATCCCTGGGAAATGACATTAAGTCAGTCATTAATGATCTTCACTGAGAGGAAGAGATTGAACCAATCTTTAGAATGATGCTTCTAAATTTAGGTATCACTTTCTTCTGGATGTCAGGTTATTGAGATTTTTCTTCCTTAATTTATTAATTGGAAGTATATGAGAAAAATATAAAAAAAATTCAGACAATCAGTGGTTCCAGACTTACTGCTAAAACAATCCATCTGGGGAAATCATAATTCAGTTTGATAGAGCTACACATTCATATAGGCAAAAACTTAGAGATGCTTACAGAAAATCCAAGTCAAGACATTTAAAAATTATCTCTAAGCCAGATTTACTAACAGCTTCTCTCTCATAAAGTGTCTTGTACATATTCAGGAAGATCTTCTATGTCTGATGCAAAGCAAGAAAGAATGTAAATTTGCATTTGAATTGCTGGCTTTTTTTTAATTAAAGAATTTTCTTTGAAATATATTTTATTTTTATGGAAAAAAGTTACAGATAGGAGCTTACCAGTTTCCCAGTGAAAAGTTTAATAATAATAAAAGAAAGAACTGTAAAAGTCTGACAAAACCAAACTCATTATTTACAAAGTCCTGAACTAAGTCACAAAATACAGTGGAATTTCCCCGACACATTAGTGAAATAGAGGCTTTATTTTGACAAAGTTCCAAATTGGATCCTTCTGTGGCAGGACGATTCATATGGTGGCTGGTTTTGTAAATAATTTTCAATCACAGGAATATCTGTAACAAGATTATATGAATATACAGGCATCAACATCATCACTCACAGTCTTTCTTTTCCCATAAGATCTCTGTCTATACCTTTGTGCACAGAGGGGATTCAGTGGAATTAAGATTTGTGTGCAGATCTTAAATCTCTAACTAGGTGGCCTGGTAAATAAAGATTAGATGTTCACCTGACTTCCTAATGTGACCTTACCTTGGGGAGTAGGGTAAAGAGGAGTTTATATTAATCAAAAAAATGATTTAAAAATAAATATCATATATATTTAATACAGTTCTACTCACCTGAGAATTCTAAAAACAGTCTGCTCTCAAGAAGTCTGAAACCTAATTATCTGGGTTAAAAATTAAGCTTTGAAATATAGTTACATAATTTTTTCTTGTTTGCTTCACGATTCTTTTTTACTCGGTGCATGGATTTAAAAGCTGAAAATGAGCTCCCATGTCTAGAACATTCTGGAGTTCCCACACTTAGGAAAACACCAAGATGACAAAGAATCTGCAAGTGGGATTCATCTGACATCTCTCCTACTTAGTACAAATGCTGGTAAATGTAAACCAAAGGCCCCCTATCTCATAATATAAACATCTTCTTTTTCCTAAGAAGCCAGCAGTCTTGACATTTTGACAGTTGTTTTATTCCTTCCCTTTCCCCTAACCTGAAATTCCCATCCAGGCTTACCTCTCACCCTCATGTTAATGAGAAGGAGGTTTAGGTGTTTGCAGTCTGAGGCTGACACACTCAAGTCAGCTTCAAAGGAGAATTACACCATACCCTTTAGAAAGATGGGACTGTGGTCATGGGCAGACAATAGAGAGAAAGGAGTGACTGGCAAACTGTTAAAACCATATCTGATTATGGATCTCAGAATGTAAATTAGAAGAGGTGAGCGGACAGGTGAGCGAGCACATGGCAAGCCTAGGATATTACTATTATAAAAGGGTGCCATATCATTTTATTTTGCAGGCACATGATTTATTTTTCCATTTGATCATTACCTTTCAAGTCAAACTGGACATTATTGACTCATTCATTCAACAAATATATAATGAGCATTACTGCCAAGAACTCTGCGGGGCACTGGAAATACTGTGATGATTATGACCCTGTCCTTAACCTCCAGGGAGACACAATTTAATTGGGGAGGAGGGGAGCAGATAAGTGAACAGAGATCAAAGCAAATTATGCTAAGGGTTATGGTAGAGCTATCTGCAGAGAATTATTAGAGCAAAATAGAACAATTTCTTCTGTCAGTTACAAAAACCCTAAAAATCTGATTTTTTTTATAACAATGGCATATCTACTTTTTGGGGGGAGAGATACTATTGGTGGGGTTAGTGGCACTTAGGTGGATTTGAAATGTGACAAAATATTATAGGAAACACCCACACAACTATAATCATTTATTGGTAGAAACCAACTTTTGACGATTTGAAATTTGAAAAGTTTGTTAGTGTAAGAAAAAGTCTAGAAAGGATTAAAGAAAAGTCTAACCTATGTTGTAGATTAGTATTTGAGAGTTTCCCAATAGTCTAATTGAAGACATTAATTTTATGGAACATTTAAGTGAAATTGAATTTCCTTGCATTAAGAAATTAGTACTGTTCAATCTAGAATAATTGATGATGCTAATTGCCAATTTCATGCATGTCTAGTACTGAAGTCACATAGCATTGTCATGCATTCATCTGTGCAGTGCATCAGTAATTCACCTGTGTGGACATAGATAAAGACAGGAAATACTGAAAGTGGAGCTTGGCAAGGCAGAGAAAAGGCACAGTCAAGCTCTTTTACCATGAATCTATGTAATTGGGTTCTGTATCTCAGAAAAGCAGAGGTTTTCTTGATTTTTTTATAGGATTGCCTTTTTCATTTGGAGGCTAATAGAAAATAAGCAAAATGTTACACATTTCCAGAAATTCTGTTTCTGGTGCCGAGCAGATGCTACAACACCTTCAATTCTTGTATACACTGATGCTGCAATGATTCTTAAATGACATGTATTGAATGAATTTTAGAGATATGCAATACCGAAAAATAAAAACTAAAGGAGGTAATTCAAATCAAGTCTCTTGGTGTGATATATATATATATATATACACACATATATATGTGTGTATACACATACATGTGTATATATTTATAAAATGTTTAAAGTTTCCTCTTGAATAACAGTATCTTAGAGTGATGATAGATACTAGATTAAGCATGCAAATTATGTGAAGCACAGTGCTAACAGTTGTGCATATATGACCTGATTTAAGGCTTCCACCCTTATAAATGGATGGATTATTGTTATTTACATTTCTGCTGAAGACAGGAAGGCTCTTTCGAGCTAAGCAACTGACAATAAGCAGAATTGGGATTTGAATCAAGGTCTTCAGGGCTGTGAAACTGGTATTTCAATATTTCATTATATGCCTTGTCTAGGGAGTAAGGTTTTCTTAATGAGCATTACACATTACACATACATTACACAGAATTATATACATTATACATTACACTGTTAATTCAAGGAAGGAATGCACAAATGCACCCATATTCATAGAACAAGAGGAATCTCTTTTCAGATCATTCATTAAAAAGTTCCCTTAATCACCAGGGCAACTTTTAGTCCCTAAATACATTCAAGTTGGCTAATGTGACAATCTACTTACTAGGAGCTTTTATTGCTGAAAGGAGAGTAAATTTTGAAAATTTATTTGTTTATTTTTTTGACCTTGGGCAATTTGATTAGCTTCTCTACACCTTAGTTTTCTTATCTACTCAATAGGAAAATATAGTATCTACTGCTCAGGCAAGCTGTGAAGGCTAAGTGACAATAACAATGACAAAACTATTACTTTTTAAAACACCTTCTCTGTACTAAGTACCCTACTGAGACATTGGCATACATTGCCTTATTTAATTTTCAACCCCAGAGGTAGTTGTTGCTATCAGCAATTACCAAAAAGAAAATTGAGGCTCAAGCTAGATTTCTAAAATTTGTTATGACGTTTTAAAGCTATGACATTAAGAAGGTGATTTAGACAGTCTGTGTATTCCTAAAGTCAGTAATTCACTCTGATACTGGTTATGTTCTTTTCATATCCCATTACCTCTTTATATTGTAGAGTGTTCTAGAAATACTGGGCATTGGTAGTAAACCCAATTTTGACAATAAGATTTTTTATTATACTTTAATTATTTGAAGTCAAATAACTATGAATGGTAGATATGTCATTGTTAACTACTGAAACTCATCAGCTGATTTTCACCTTGGATTTATCATTAATTCTGTCATCCCTAAGGAGAGTAGGAAAAATAGCAGACATGTCTATGTCCATAGCCATTTATAGAGATTCGAAAAGATGCCTTTTTGAAATAGAAGTCATCTTTTGGATAAGATCGAATCCAGGCAAATTGAATTTTTATTTACTTTGACATAGATTGGAATCAGTGATGTGAAAATTTTTCCCCTCCAGTGTAGGGAAGAAAATGAATATCATCTTGAAAAATTCTTTAACTTTATTGAAAGTGTTCTGTAGCTTTCTCTTTGGAAAGAGCAACAAGATGCTATGACATGGAGCTTTGACCCTGAGGTTGAAAAACGTATGCCTGAAGTATCATGATACTAATGAATCTTGATAGGTAAAAACATTCAATTCTTACATTCAGTACTTTATTCATTTATTAGAGAACTGATGCTATATGTGTGTGTATATAGTAAAAAAAACAAAGCCCCTGCTCTGAGTTTACATTTTAATAGACAAGATATACAATAAAAACTTATGGGATATTTGATATGCTATAAAATAGAAGAAAGCATAATAGGAAATAGGAATATTCAAGAGGGTGTGATTGGAAGGATGATTTTCAGAGAAGTCTTTTCTAATAAAGTGACATTTGACAGAGATCTAAAGAAATTGAGAAAAAATTTTCAGGCAGTAGGCACAGCATAGCAGAGGTCCAAGGACTTGATGTTTGCGACAGGTTGGAGGAATAGCCACCGTCAGATCAGTGTGACTGAGGTGGAGTGCAGAAAGGAGAGTGGGACAAGAGAGGTCAAGGTGGGATCCACGGTCTCATCATGACGTGACCTGTATGTACATTCATATAGGAAGATGTTGGAGAATTCTGAGCAGAAGATACGATTAGAACAGCAATTTTGCAATGTCCACTGCATTTTTTTTGTTTTTTGTTTTTGTTTTTTTGAGACTAGGTCTCACTATTTTTGCCTGTGGAACCACAGGCTCACGTTACCCAGGGTACCACAGACTCAAGCAATCCCCAGCCTCAGCTTCCCATGTAGCTGGGATTACAGGTGCACACCACCATTTTTTGGAACTAGGTCTCACTACATGGCCCCAGTAGGACTCAAACTGGGATCCCTGGCCCCAGTCGCAGCTTCCTAGGCTTCTGCTTACAGGCATGCGCCACCATGTCCAGCCCTGTAATGTCCACTGGTGTTGGTACAGAATAAAATGTGTGTAGAGAGGAGGAACAAAACAATGGTGAGAATACTATTACAATCTGAGAGTGTGTGGTAGTTTGCCCAGTGAGGTAGTAATGGAAATACTCAGTGAATGAATTCTTGGTGTGTTTTGATAGTAGAGGCAATTGGATTTTCTGTGCTGTGTAAAAGAAAGAGAAGACACTAAGGAGAGTTTAAGATTTTCCCTCTGAGTTAGTAGAATGATTTCCATCAACAAATACAGGGAAAATAGGGGAGGGTTTGTCTTTTTTTTGGTGGAAATTAGAAATTTTATTTTGCTTATGTTAAAAGTGACAAGAATAAATGAATTATCTGTAAATGTTGTGTAGGTAGCTGAACATGAAAGGAACAACCAGGTTAGGGATTAGAATTTGTGATCCATCTTTGTGAAGATCATTCCTATGGTCCCAAGACTAAATTGGACTCACTTGGAGATTAAGTTTATGTAAAGAAGAGATTTATAGTTGAGTCATGGTGCACTGTAATGTTTAAACATTTCTGATATAATGAATAACCAACAAAGGAGATTGAAAAATCCTCTGTCTATAAAATAAGGAAAAATTTTACACACACACACACACACACACACAATCTCCTTTCTTAAAAAACCTGAGGTAAAAGGTAGGAGCCATTTAAAAATAGATGACTGAATTTTTCATGACAAGAAGAAGCAGCTCTGAGAGGGAAATGGGACCACTACTTTGTCTTCCTTGGACAAAACAATGATCATTGAATTTAGAGTAAATATATGAGGTGTGTTATGGAAAAAGTTAGCAACGTTGTTGGAAAAGGGGATATAAATAAAATTCTAAGATGCTGGTCTTATTGTGGCTATTAATATATAATCTTTGAAAAAATAAATAGTAAATAAAAATATGTTACACATGAAATAGAAGGATAAACTATACCAGTGACACCACACTGGGATAAGAGCTGCTAACATTTTGGTGCATTTTTTTCTAGTTTTCCCCTGCACACATATTTTAATTAGGATTATTTTGTACATACATTGCCATAGTCTGATTTTCTATTTGATTTCACAGCAGTAGTATTTGGGAAAGATTCAATTTTTATTATATTTTGATGAGAAGAGAGAGATAACCAAAGAGAAGACTGTGTTTGAGAAGTATCTGGTACAATATCTACCAATAAAATAAGTGATTATGTGTATGTCTCTGTATGTGTGTGTGTATATACACACATGAGAAAGTCAACAACCAAGTGAAACTCTGAATGTGGTGACTTGTGTCGTGATGGCTGATACATTGGCTGTGCTACCCCTGGGGACGGAGAAGACAAGACTGACTAAGCTTTGCTTAGTTTTCATGTCATAGTAAATTCTAAAGTTCCATATCTGCTTTTCATATAATTGGAGAATTGTTTGATGTTCATTACTAAATGAAGCAGAATATGAAAAGAAAGATCTGGATATAATTTGGCTGATATCTACCAACATAAACATGTTATGAAATTAATTTACAACAGAATAAACTATTTTGACTCAACAATTTGAATTGATTTTCCTACAGTTCACAGAGAAAAACACCTTACCTGTCCTGTAATTTTTTTAATGTTATGGGAATCCAGTCTATATGGTTTATACCCTCGATTTAATGTAAGAAATTTTTTGTCAATAATTTGTGAAAATTGTGAAATAATTTTAATTTATGAGTCAAGTGTTGTAAAGATGACCACAGCAAGATAATTTCTTTTGTTGACAACTTTTATGGTATGGATGGTCGCTAATGTAAATGCTTGATGCCATTGTATGCAGGAGATGTTGATATGACCAGAACCAATGAAAATTATTTTCAAATAAATGGAAACAATAGAACTAATAATCAGTTGTAAACTTCTGACAGCAGTAAGAAAAATCTATGTGTGTTTTTGTTTGTGTATTGTGAGCTGCCTTTTCCTATATATGCATTCCCAATTAGTATGTGAACTTGGTTAGAAATGGGGCTTCACAAGGTCAAGGTCACATATTCCACTGGCCACACAGAAATAGAAAACTGTGTCATAGCCATCAATTGCATCAGACATCCTATAATCATTTCATGCACATGTGTTTTTGGTCACACAAAGACTAACCTAGAGAGTCTGGCAGTTCAGTAATACTCATTACACTGTTAGGAAAAACAGACACAAACTTTAAGCACAGATGCCATTCATGATAAAGCAACGGTTTTAACTTTGTGAGTGGCGGTGTATACACAGAAGCTAACAAAAGTACAAACTTAGCACCATGAGAGAAGAGAAAAACCTGAGTTCTGTAGCCTGAATTCTGATGTTCAGCTGAAAGCAAACATATTCTAATAGCCTTTCACTTTTATTTCCAGCTAATACTATTGGAATATGGATACTTTAAATGCATTTGTAAATTTTTACATTCGTTTATAAATAGATCAGGACCATATATCTTTGTCATTCATTACACGCAATCAATGTGTCGGAACACTGATGTTTTTAAGATCTAAAGCAGCATCTTACATTTTACATTTTGGAGTTTGTGAAGTCTGTCACAGAAATAGCACAACAGCACAGAGAAATTCTCTCACTGTTTCTGCCACTTCACATTGAGGGTCATATTGCAATGACAAAAATTGAAACTTGCACCATAGATCAAGTTGGAGAACACTGGTTTCTGATCAGGGCATTTTTTGCTTTGAAAATCTCAGCCTATGATTTCCTGAATTTCCCATTCTGATTGAGCTGTATGGAGTCCATAATAAAGTACAAAGCAGTAAGTTCCTCTGCAAATACACTCATTATCCACTGGACTTTGGAACCCAACTGTCTTTCTCATCTTTCAGGGAGAATTACACTTTTATTCTGTTCATTAAAAAAACAAGAAGAAAAGAAACAGGTAAAATGTCAAGTTCATAGCCCCTAACAAATCACCATTTCTATCTGCAGCCCTACCAGCTGTTTCACAGTAAGAGCAGGGACAGAGAGAAAGCCCCTTCTTTTAGTCTAAAACTCTTGCTTTGCGCTAACAAAATCCTTAATAGAAACAGTGTGGATCAGCCTTTCAATATGCAAAATGGATGGAGGTACCTCCAATTTCCTTTTATAATAGATTAAATCCAAAGTAGTTATTTATAAGGGAAATCCAATGTAAACATCCAACTTCCCCCTTTTAAAACTGATTCTGATTATCAAAGTACATTGACCATGGGAATAAAATATTTATCTAACAGGTTTCAAGTCTTAAGGAGAGCTTTCTTTTCTTTATTTTTCTTGGACCTTCATGCCTCCCACCCACCAAAGTCTTCACTCAACCTACCAACACCCCAGCTGGCACCACAGATAAGAAGCAGTTTTCTCCATGACCTCTAAGCATTCTACTCCACAGAAAAGCAACGTGGAATGCACTCAGCAGTCTGCAAACCTGGAGCCAGTTTGTCCTCGAGGCATTTCTGCCATAAAACATAATACTATCTACTATGTTTTGCTCTAAGCAGATCCATCTCCCACTCCCCTCTCTCTCATTCTTGCTTCTCACTCGCACCTGGCTGCATTTCACAACCCACCGGGCACCGAGCAAACAAAAAGCACGGTACAGCAACAGATTCCTTTGTTTTACATGCAAATCCTACCTCCGGTAGTTGTCACATCTTCCTCAAAAGCCACGCTTAATTTTTAATGACAGCGATCCAGTGCAGTCCTCCAAATAGCCACCGGTAATCATCCTTACCTCTCGAGCCTGAAGCCCTTCTGGACCATTAATGTCACAACCCTTGCTAACTCATTGCTTTAGTACTCCCTGCTCAAAATGTCTGAAAGAGTTTGGAAGGACAATAGAAGTGACAGGCACGCTAGACAGCCATGCTTGAAATTAGTTATCTGAAGCTCCGTTAAAGCGGCTTCATACTGTTTTTAAAGCGTGCAGGAGGTAGGATTTATTAGCCTATGATAGGCATGCTGTTTCTGTTTTTATTAAATACTGTAATAGGCTGTCTGTTAGCAATGCTGTGATAGGTCCAACATCACTTCCCCACTGCTTTCAAATTCTCATTTTAAAAAAGGAAAAGAACTCAGGCTTCCTTATGAGACCGTCACCACCCTGCCTGCTAGATCAGGTTTCCGAATCCTCTTTAGCCACAGGAGAAAACCTTCCTTTTGCACATAGGTATTTTTCACATGGAAAGTGAAGTTGAGAATAAACATTTCAGGATTCCCACTTCTCTCCCTCTCAGCAAGACTCCTGCTCCTTCCAGTTACAAAATACACACTCTCTAGAGTTGGAGAAGAAAAATCAATCTCGATGGAAATGTTGGCTTCATTACTGAGGTGGGATTCAGGCAATACAGTATGCATAATCTCAGAGCATGCATCGGATAGACTGACTGGATCAGTGAGCGCATACATTATGTCATGAAGATTCATAAAGCTTTGTGTTCCAGTTTGAAGCGGTTCCTTCCCGCACCTCACCACCTGCCTCACTTACCACCCCGCACTGTTGTTAAATAGAAAGAATGAATGGCTGGTGGGAGGGAGGGGTTGGGCAACTGGCTCGATCCATGGTGGATAGTCACGATCATGGAAGACGGAAGAGGGATTTCTAACCATTGATCAGAGATGACTCTGAAAATGCTACTCTGAAAAGTTCTAAGCACTTTTCCAAATAGGGAAGAAGAAGAAAAGTTCTTGGTAACTCACAATAAAAGAGAATCTATTATGTGCCAAATACCCAGAGTTAACCTTTTCTTCTGCTGTTCTTTTCTCCTCTTCTTGCCACCCCAGGAGCAAGTTATGTAATAGTTACTATGGAAACTGAGTGGTTGGTTCTAGGGGTGGGGCTTGGGGAAAACATATGTAATGGGCAAACATATGTACTGATCTACAGAAATAAAAAGGGTGATTAACAAACAAAAAGTATTACAAAACAAAACCTCAAAGGAAGAAATCACCACAATTACTTAAATCAGTACAATTTGATTACTTATCATTTTGTTATCTAGACTATTAAGACAATATTATCTACTATTTCATTATATGCAAGAACCAATGATCTGAAAGGTTCAAATGGATAAGAGGGAAAAAAAGGCACTCCCTTCCTTTCTCATTCTTTTTAAATTTTCTGATCATTCTTTTGCATTGGTTCTGATTGTATGTGAATTTTATCTATTATTTGGTCATAATTTCTTCTCAGGAATAAAATATGATTTACTGGGGAAAAATTCTTTATATTACTAACTGTAGACATGTGTGTTCTTTTGCTTAAGTATCTTGGAGTGATTTCCCTGGGGCAAAACCCAAATCAGAAAATACTGTAATTTGAGTTGCAAATAAATAATTCAGTTCCCTTTATGTTGGTGGAACAAAAAAGGGACATTTTCCAATTTTTCACTTCTTCAAATAGAAAAAATTGTGCAAAATATCTAACTTCTCACAAGTTTCATAATCATCCAAGAGAAACTATTTCTTACCAGAGTAATTAAATTTTTCACAGTTATAAGGAGTCTGGGGAATATAAAAGTATTGTTTTCAGTAGCTCAGTTTCACAGTTTGTAATTAGGGTAACTGGTGAGAGCACCAAATTCCAAAATCAAATAATTGGGAGGTAATTCTTTAGGGTTTTATGGAAGTCCTTTATTTTATATCATTTAACACTTTGTAATGGAAGAAAGATTTCAAGTGAAAATAAGCTATGAGGTTTTTCTTTTAAAGACAGTTATGCATATATATATATATATATAAATCATTAAAATGACAAGTTAAACACCATTGACGCATTAATGTGATACACACACAGAGAGAGAGAGAGAGAGAGAGAGTCAAAGTCAGTCAGAACCCCTTCCCCATCTTGGTCTTTGGATAGCTCCCTCCAGCTCTTCATCAGCTGTTAATAATATCCAAGTTGAAGGATAGCATCTTCAACCTGGGATGAAGTTAGAGTGTGGCAGAGAGAGTGATGCTTTAGGTAGCTTCATCTCTAGTAGTACAAAGACCATTTGACCTTTGACGGTGAAGGCAGTTACTGGAAAGTGTTCAGAAGAAAGTGGGAATTGAATGAGTACGGTTTGTTGAAATAATAGGACAAATGCAGGCAATGAGGAAGGGAAAGTGAAGCGGATGGAAGAAGGCAGAGAAATCTGTGTAGGAGGAAAGAGACTTTTTTTGATGTTTGAAAGGTTTAGACATTGAAATGAGGAGTCCTGATTTTGACACATGGCTCGTTAGTCTGTTGAGGCTTTCATGGAAAATGAAATGATAAGAATGATTTTAAGATTGTGAAAAGATGGTGGGAATAGGGAGGGAGATAGACGGATAGTATAGGCATGGGTGGTTGCTGGAGGAAATTGAAAAAAAAAAACAAACCAATAGAGAGATCCTTTGGATCCTTAATAGACAAAGCATACTTTATATGGTTCTATTCATTTGTAGTAATTAAGGTTCATTTTGTGTCCTGTAATATGGGCTTATTTATAGTTTGGTGTGCACTGGGAAAAGGTTATGTAAGGTGTTCTGTTAGATATTATAAAAAGTTTACTGATATCTCAACTATGAGTTTCTCTATTTTTTCCTTGTAAGCAATTTCTCAGCATATATTTCAATGATCTGTTATTAGGAAAATAAGACTGAAAAGATAGTAAGATATGGTAGGAGTTAAAGGAAGAATCAAGCTCTTTGTAAATAGATACACCAAAATAAACGCTAGTTACTGCTGAGCAGGAAGAAAGGAATGAATGGCTTGAAAGGAGAGTACACAGGAAAAGAGAGCAGAAAGGAAAGCATGACTAGGAAAGAGAAGGATTTCTCCTGTTGAATCATGTACTATTTCTTGTCCTGGTTTTGTTTTCTGAATCACACTCCAATAAGTGTACCCTCCTATAATGAAATTTCAGATAACAAACTATCTTTGGAGATCATAACTTCTTCAACAAGAAAGTATGCTGAGTTTGTTAAAGTATGTTTTACCATTTCGAAAATAGCTGATCTGAGGGTTGAATTTAGTAATTCTTAGCATTGCTTTTTTTGGATGGCTCCCTGGAGAATGAAGTTTGGGGCAGCAGAAGGCAGGAACTGAAGCAATTTTTTCAGAACTATATTGCCAAACACATGCAGCCAGAGTACCCTGTGCGTCTGTAACTCGATAACGCTTTCAACAGCATCTGCTATCTGAATGCATATTAAAAAAAACCAAAAAACTTGTTTTTGAATGAATTTGTATATGTTAACAAATATTAGAATGAGAACTAGAGCCTGGGTGAGAGCGATGTGATCACATATGCAGAGAATTTGTAGTTTACATTCACAGCCTGCAAGTTAAACGATTTAATGAATGGAACGATGAATGCATAATTTCATTATGAGTCATCACTATTAAAATGAAAATTTGATAGATACATAACCAGAAAGTGTAGCTATCTGTTACAGATACAAGTGCTAATTATACTTTGGAGTATATAATTTATTCTCTGAATAATACAGAAAGTAACTGTTTTTGCCCTGTTATGACTATTTTTCTAGGAACAACAGGAATGTTAGTTTAGAAACTGCTTCCTTCCTGCTCTATTCCTGTGAATGTGGAAGCTGACTCACTCAGAAGTGATCTTCAGTCCCAGTTTAGAACCATAAAAAGAGGCAGTCTCTTTGTATAAATGGGGAGTCTTAGTCCTAGAAATTAATTAAAAGAAAAGCAGTTGAAAAAATTTCTGACAATGTAAAAGGGGTTTAGCTTCCAAGATAGGTAATGTGCTTGTCATCAATGACATAACTTTTAATTAATTAATTAATGATTTTTAGGACACTAGGTATTGCTATGTTGCCCAGGGTTGTCTCGAACCTGCAGAATCAAGTGATCTTCAGCCTCAGCCTCCCAGGTAACTGGGATTACAGCTGCATGTCACCACACCCAACTAGTGACCTAAATTTTTATACAGATATTTCTTCTGACTTGATATTTAATTTTAAAGTTCACAAATGGGTTGATCACTGTCAAAACTCTGCATTTACAGAGTATATTCTAAACATCCTATTTGATGCTCAGAACAATGCTTCTAGGAGGGAGGGCAAATATTGATAGTTTCACTTACATCTGCAGATGTCTAGGATGAGGGAATTTAAATGATTTCTTCAAGATTACATAGTTTGCAAGTATGGCTTTCAGTTCATAAACTATTGTTATTTTTATTTCATAAAGTTTTACCCAGGTTCCTAATATTTCTTATAGAACTATTCAGAAATATGAACACTAGAAGAATTAAAAACTGGAAAAAAAATTTTAGTTGGAACTCACTGTCATTTTTCTCTATTCATTCAAAAATATTCATGTTTGGTTTTCACTTCTTTTTAATTTTGTAGTTCTCTGTAATTTAAAAAAAATGTTGGTAAAAATGTTTTTTTAAAAGATAATTTTTAGATTCCTATAATACTTGTGATCATATATTAAACACTGGATATAGTTCTATACAAATGGCAGCATCTGAACAAGGCTGATCATATCTACAAGTTCAAACCCATTTAGTGAGAGTGTGATTTGGACTATCTTCTAAGATTCTTTGATTGCATTTCTGTCAGTCTTATTAGCAGTTAATCTAGAAAAGTACTACAGAGCCCTTTTTTCATACCTCATGTCCTGCTTTCTATGTACAGATCACAGCAGTGAATTATAGTTTCATATTCTTGTAGTTGACAAGAGAGAAGGAGGTAGAGAATATACTGCACATATTAATCAATTTATCTAAACTTTCAGAATTGTAGAAACACCCTCCCTGAGTATGCCTCCCAACAGTGCAGATAGGGATGCCTGAGTTTTGCCTGGATGCTCACGAGAAAGCATTGGAGCAAGCTAGTTTAAAACTTTCCTAAGTCATCATTCTTTGGCCGAAACATTGTATTTGGCAGATAGTTTATTGGGGTTGTGTTTCCATCCTTTTGAAGCCTGTCAGAGTATTGGACATAAATTGATTTAAAATAAAACATAGAACCGAACATTGACAGTTGGTGAAGTTTTATTTCATGATGATTCTCCCACTTCCTGGGGCCTAACTGCAACCTCTTTGTTATCAGAAACATGCATTATACCAGTGTTACTGCAGGTTGGTGCCTCTGCATGCAGACAATGAGAAGATGATGGCTGGTTGCTATTATTACTATCATGACTTATGGTGCTGCAGTCATAGACACTCTCTATGCAAATTAGCATTAGATACACGATACCTGCTGCTTTCAAGATAAGTTAATTAAAAGATGTCTGACTTCAAAACAAAACAAAACAAAACAAAACAAAACAATGCCTTGAATGCAGAAGACTCCCAAAGTTGGGTACAGGAGACATGGATTTATATGTGTGTTGGTATTTTCATTCATGTGCATAGTCTCATAACTCTCTTTAGAGTGCTAGATTATAAGGTGGGAAGTGGGAAAAGAACCATTTGTAAAAATTTTGCTTTTTATCTACTGGGTGAACAGTAATTGTAAAATGTCTTGCTTTATAAAACTGTAGCAAATCTTAATGGATTTATAATTTCTATGCAGGTTGGAGAATTTCTAAGTGTTAATCAATGATAAACATCTAGGAAGGTCTTAATAAATATTTCCATATTTTATAACTTACTTAGAAAAAGAATCAGAAAAATGGATGTAAACAAATCTACTTGTATGCTGAAATGTATTTGTAATTTTCCTGTCATGAAAGGAATAAGATATGATGGTGCTTTCACTGAATAACCACCTTTTAATGTACTATTTGATTTTGATTATAAAAGTGACATGCTCATGATTAAAAAATTGATTCTATTTGTAAATATAGAAAAAGGTCTGTAATCTCACAACCCACAAATAACACCCAATATTAACATAAAAAATTAAGATTAATTTTAATGCTCATGGATAGGGAAATTCAATACACTCAAAATGACTATCAAATGTGAAATATAAATTTAATACAATCCCCATTAATATACCTATATTATAGTCTTCAAATGAATAGACAAAACTTTAAAATTTAGATGGGACCAAAAATGACTTGAATAGCAAAAGCAATCCTGAGAAAAAAGAAAAGAAATGGGGGTATCATGCTATCTTACTAAACTATGCTATAAAATGACATTAATTAAAACAATATGGTATTGGAATAAGAATGCATCAGTGGAATGGAATCAAAAGCCAAAATAAAACACACACTCACACATATGTGTGAAAGTCAGATGCTTATGATAAGAGGGAAGAAAAAGGAGACATAAGTAGTATTGGGACATTTTATTTCAGTTTTCTGAAATTAAAATATCTTTAATTTTATTTTGTGGGGAGGGAAAATAGAGAACTACTGCAAAGTCTGGGACCTGCATTTTTATTGTCCTTTTTGTTCAAATCAAACTCTCCCAACTCTGTCTTTTGAAACCTGGGTTTTTCATATCCCAGAAGGTTCTGTTGTATACCTGAGATAAATATCATAAACTAAATTTTGTGTGTATTCCAGGAGAAATCAAAGTTTTGGGAACAAAGATTTTGAATTTTTATGTTCAGTTAAGTTTTTATCATGTCATTAATCAGAATTGTTTTTCAAACACCACTAGACTTGGAATTTTTTAGATAAACTTAGTGAACAGAACATTTTCATGAACTAAAAGTTGTTAGAAACTGGAATGTTCTCTGTCTTTGGGGAACTCCTGTGGCATTTGTCACAATAATCAGAAAAACTGTGCCTTTGCTAAGCACTGGTAATGCTAATTACAGATGAGTTGAGGCTTGGTGGTTGAGTTGGAACATAGAAGATATCAAACTTACTTTTTATTAAAAATTTTTTTTGCCTTTCTAAAAATCAGTAATTTTTGCATGTAACACATACAAACTTCCTACACAATTCAGGTCAACATCCTGCTTAAATTGAACTCAATCAGATGTTAATTTACACAAGAATTCATGTGTTAGTATAATTCACACCAGTGGGGTAACTCAAATTGTGTGTGTGCATGATTTTAATGCCATTCCTAATTTATCATTTAAAATGTACTAATTTGAAAATTGTGTTTTCATCGCAATTCATCGCAACCCTGACTGATAGTACACTCATTTGAAGTTAGCCTGAAAGAAAATATGCAAGACAATAGAGGAAATTCAGGATAACCTGAAATTGTTGATACACATGTCATGACTGACATCCCTAAAATCACCACAAAGCATTATGGTAGTAACTACAGCTAGATATGTAGGGAGGAGAAGCAATCAATTAAGATAGTATAGAATGTACCCAAATGTTTATTAAAATTTTTTTTAATTACAGAGCTAGAAAATGACCTATTTTTTTGTCCAAAGACATGACAGAAATTTCATGAAACCTTCACTTTGGCAGGGAAATTTAAAAACCAATTAGACAATTTTGAAGAAAAATATCCCCAGAATTTTGCCAGCTAAAAAAGAAAAAGTTTTGTGTAAATAGACAACAATAAATTGCATTTAAAAACTCAAACAAGCTATTCAAAACTGATGCCATCTCTAATTTCAAAGTGTTAACTTTTCCTTTGGGAGATGAAGTTCATGGAACAGAAGATAATTTTGGTGAAATCTTAGCTATGGACATGACCGGCCAGTGACTTTGTGAAAATTAGAAAAAACTGCTTTCATCAGGATATTCATGAAACACCTCTTACAAAATTGTTCCAATAACTAGGAAAGAGCTGTGATGTTTACAAAGTAAATAATAGCCCCAGAATCGTATACTAAAACCTTCCTTGACCACACATGATAACATGGCATGCTTGAGCTAAGAAGAGAAAACACAGGCAAAAATGATGTTGCTAAGTCTGTATTCTGGAAAGATTGAGATCAGCACACCTCTTCCTCTTATATTTTCTTAACTTGAAGGATAATGATTGTTTATTTAATTTGAGATTTCATTACTAATGATAATGCCTTTGGTGATATTAATTTGCAAATTACTCAATGGTTGAATAAATTAAGAAATATATAGTAAAGGGTAAATTGCATTTAAGAAAACAATAGCAACTGCGAAAAAATATAGAAAAGAGGAGATTCTAAGACTGAAGCTTTTCCTTAGCTGATACTTGTCAATAATAAGTTGAAAATAACTTGTCAATAATGTGCTGAATGTACCTAACCTACTGAATATCATACTTTAACTTAGCCTACCTTAAACATGCTCAGAACATTTACATTTGCCTACAATTATGCAAAGTCATCTACCATAAAAAAAATTCTATTTTATAAGGATGTGTTGAATAGCTCATGTATTTTATTGAATATCACACTGACAGTGAAAAACCGAATATTTATAGGGGTTCCCACTATTAACATACACAGCTGAAAGCACACTGAACCTGAAGAATGTTTAAAGCATTGTACTAAAATTAATTGCTGGATTATGGGGATGCTAGAGTGACAGGATCATCAATTTCTTCCTCTTCCAATAAATTACAGGAATAGCTGGAAGAATGTTGTTTAGCTTTCTGATCCTAGGAGCTCTGAAGCTGCCCAGTTTTACAACAGTATTGTATCACACATTGTTACCCTGGGAAAAGATCAAAATTCAGAATTTGAAGTGTGGTTTCCACAGATGTGCATCAAGTTCATGACCTTATAAAGTGAAATAAACAGTAACCATAGTAAGGTGTGGAACACCTGGTATAGCAAGCTAAATGTAGCATACTTCACCTTTCCAATCTATGGCGATGGGCAAATGTGACCTTATGTTCTTCCCAAAGTCATAGAGCAAAAACAAGAATATAGTATATCCTGGAAGACTTCTCTTATGGAATCTATGAATTCCTAGGAAAAGTTCTTAGTGAAATATATTACTTTTTAATGAAATCTTTCCAGGACACAAAAAAAGACCAAATATATGGATTTACTTCTTTCTGTCATGAAGTCTGGAAGAGTACAAATATATCTGAATGCAAGGGGATTCTTTCAGGTTATCAAGGTGGGGATGCCACATTCACCTATTTCTGTAAGTAGACACTACCTGCTCAGGAGTGGTGCTATTTAGATTCTCTGAGGATGAGGATCATACATAAATCTCAGTCAGTTGATGAAAGTCACAACTCCCTAAGAAAATTTATCAGTTAATCCCAAACAAATGATAGTAAGTGGAGTGTCCAGAGTAAACAATTCTCTATCTCCTTCCTCTTTTTCTCTCCTCTTTCTCTCTTTCTCTCTCTCTCTCTGTCATCTATCTGACCATCTATGAAAAGACTACACTATTTTATTGGATATTGAAGAGACTGGCTAATAACTCTTAAGATGTAAGCATAATACATATTTTTAAGCACAAAGAAAAATTATAAGGAAGCAGAAAAAAGCAGAAAAGGGCTTGGGCATTTAATCCAGAAAATCAAACAGGTAGATGTATATGTTACATGGAAAAGAAGGGAAATCTGAGAAAGAGGTAACAATTTGTTTTTTTAAAAAGTAACGAGAAATTGTTTTCCCCAAGCAGAAGAGATAATACTTGCAGGACTTAAGGTATTTGTCATCATCATCATCATCATCATCATCATCATCATCATCATCATCATCATCATCATCATCAAGTAATACTACCCCAATAAATCTTTATTTATTAAATGAGTATTTATTTTTAAAAAAGTCAACCAACCAATGGAAACACTGAAGACAAGATGTTATAAGCAATGTCATTTAATGAATATATTCACCTTCTCACAGACAAACACAAACAGCTCTATAGGGAAAGTCTGACCTACAATATGTGATAAATGAATTCAGCAAACATACTAACTAAAGTGATATACTGAAAATGATAATCTGCTAAGAGTTTGGAACAGAGAGGATGATAATAAGTACAAACACTTCAAATGAATCCTTTTTGAGAAAGGGAGTTGGGGGCCAAGTATCTTATATCACAAAAGATAAAGGGTAGGGGAGGAGATTAGTAGAAAGAAAACATAGCATAGTAGAAGCAGTGTTCTGGTGGGAAAATTTATATTGTTTAAACTAGTGAAAGTGGAGAAAAAAAGAGAATTCCTTTGAGAATCAAACAATTTGAATATGCAAAAATTAGCATAGTGGTAGCAGAATTGAATAATATCCAATATCAGTATTTTTAAAAGACTCTCAGCTTTCAATTAGAGTACACTTACATCATAGTAGTAGTAATAATAATAATAATAATAATAATAATAATGGAAAATACTTGATGTAAAAATATAAAAATCTCTTAAAAGTTAGAACTTTATTCTAACTTTACACATTCTTTTGTCAATTACTAATAAAATTAGAAATAAATAGCACCAGATGATCAAAAAGATAACTTCTTAGAAATTTAAAATAAGTCCTTGAATTGCCACTAGATCAAAGGAAAGTCAATGGAAATTACTACTTCTCTATGAAATCTTTTGTGCTCAAAGCCACTGTCTTGAAAATATTTAGTCTGTATGCCTTTACTGTTAGAGAAGAAAAATCAAAGAGTAAAGCAAATTGTATGCATCTGAAACTAGACTAGAGACCAGAAAGCAATGTTAAAAAGTGAGAAGCAGAAATTAAAAAACAGAAATGAAAGTAAAATAGAAAACAAGAGATAGAAGAAAAGATAAATTTGCAACCTTAAAAAAACTAATTCATATGCAATGAATTTACCCACTAGAAGTACGATTTAGAAAAACATGGGCAAAAATATAAAATATATATGCTAGGGAAGATATAATTGCAAATATAGAAATTAAATAATTATAAGGAAATAAATTGTCTGAATTCTTAGATGAAGTGAATGACTTGTTAGTAAAATATAAATTGATAAAGGTGAGTCAAAATTAAGAACTTTGGTGAACAAATCATCGTAAGAGATCAGACTAATGATTAAACTTCAAGATAAGTAGAAGCCCCAAAATACTTGTGCTTGCAGATGAAATGTTATCAACTTCTTTAGGAATTGGTCATTCTAGGACTGCTTCCAATCTAGAGCATAGAAAAATGAGTAAATAATCTAGTTTGATTTTACATTCATTATCATTTGGTACCAAATTAGGATAAAGTTGTTTCTGGGAAAAAAAAATCCTTGTAACAATGGAAAGAATGATCAGAGTCATCAATGAACATGAATTCAAAGATTCTAAGTAAATGTAATAGAGTAGTCAATTACTGTGACAAAGCAGGATTTATTCAAGAAATGTAATGTTCCCTAATTGCTTACTATCAATTCCCTGATAGATTACTATTAACATAAATCTTCAACAAATCAAGGAGAAATACCACATTATGTTATCAGAAGGGATTTGACAAATCCAAACTCAATACCAAAGTCATATGTAGACTTTGTAGAATTCTATGTAGAAAAAGAAAAAGAAAAAAAAAAAATCTACCCAACTGTAATCCTCAAACTCCACAATAAATATCTTAAATGTGAAACTCTAAAGTCATATTAGTTTCGTGTTTTTTACTTATTTAATTGTAGATTGATGCCAAAATCCATCTAGATATGCTCCTAGTTTTCCTCACTTGATGCTTCCTGCTTCTTAGCTTCGGTTTATCACCTCTTCTCTCTTTTACCTGCACAAGTCCTTGCTTTCAACACCCAGTTCTTAGCCTCCTGTAAGTGCCCAGGCACTACTTTAATTTTTTTCTTAAAAAAAGCAGCTTGGGGACAGAAAGAGGGTGCTGTTTGCTTTGCAAACACCTTGAATGACAGCACAGTGTCTGACACATAGAACATATGCAATATGACTGAACTGATGTAGGTTATATACATATATATGTATGTTATATTTATATTTGTTGAAGTGGATAGTTTCATACATCAACATGTATTTTAAAAAGGATTTCATCATTCAACTTGGGAATTACAATTATAAGACCATAGTAACAGTAGAAATAATAATGGAAAAGATATATATATATATATGAAAGTATTCAGTTAGCTAAATGAGCATATGATGAAATGGAAATACAAATCCATGAATGCCATGGCCTCTGTTGCTCTGTCATCTAGTTTTATTCTATCCAGTAATGGTGGATGAGGAGAGTAATAGCTAGCTGAGTACCTTCCCATGAGGTTAGCACTGCCTGTCTCTTTGTACATACAAACGACCTTTGCACACTCCACACAGCCCAAACTCTAAGAACTCCTTTTGACTTCTTAAAAACTAAACTACTAAGTTTTTCAGAAATCTTAACCAATAACATACAGTTGAGTAACATGTATTTTGTATAAATACATGACATTAAATACTCTAATCTTACATTAAAGGAAAGAAATTTTATTAAGAAAATGACAAAGAAGAGAAAACACATTTACACTCTGCACTGCATTTATTGGTACTGTAAGTTTACATCATATGTTTATGAGAAAATATTCACTTAAGTGGACCCACACAGTTCAGACTGGTGTTATTCAAGAGTTAACAGTTGATGAATGCTCTTTCATTTTATGGCTCATAAGCACACTTGGCAAATGATGCCATTAATGCATTTCACTTGAGTTGTGCTTCACAGTCAATCATGTCCATATCTGCTAAATTATTTGTGTGTTACTTTGTTTTCACCATTGAATGCTGACAGTGTGGTAGGTGAGGACTGGAGCAGAAGAGATGATTCACAAGCTTTTCAGTGACCCAGAACCCTTTATCTGGTATTTCATACAAATTCCTTCATATGATGCTGGGTTGATTTCCTGAGCTGACTCACTAGACATTTTGACAACCACTACTTACAAGGTACGCACCTTAGTACTTCAACTACAATCCCTGAGAATAACTAGATGGAAATTGGCCTTGAATGGATTCAGAGGAGTTCAGTCAGAAAGCTTGAGTCTACAGCTGTTAGAATTTGTCACTACTTATAGTTTTTTTTTTGTTTTTGTTTTTTTACCCATTCTGATTTCTGCCATCTGCCACTATTCCTTAGCCCAGGTGTGCAAGATTGTATTTTTCTCTTGTAAATATACTCTACTATCCCACATATGATGGTAATTAATTGTCAAGTTGTTGGTGGTCTGAATATCCATTCCTGTAAACATCTTTTCTAGATGCTACACCTACAAGGGGAGTGAGAAATACTAGCGTGCTTTGCAGTTATTGGCTCAGGCTGAATTGTTTTTTCCTATTTTTTTGTCAACTTGCAAAATTTTAAAAAATCTAATTAAGTTTATTTAGTTTTCTAAGTGATTTGGGCAAATAAGATGTACCATACAGAAACCAACCCCATACCTGCATCTTTGAAAAATATTTCAAGTAATGTGTTCTCATGGAAATCTGGCTGACTCCATTCAGAATGAGTTAGGAGTTCCTCTTACACACACATCAGGATTTTATCATTTGCCACATCTTAGTGGTTATTTGTATCTCTTTCACATAGGGTGAAAGTGATTTGGGTATGTCTTTTTCCTACAGAACTTTTTTTTTTTTTTAGCACAATTAGCAAGTGCTGGGGAATTAGAGAGGCTCATTAAAGACATAACCTTGTTGACCAGCTACCATAACTCCTTGTTTCCATGCTGATGAGTCCTTAATGAGTGCTGGAAGGTAATGTTAGATAATAGCCTGATTAAAAAATTCCTGGAGTATTTCTTTAGCAACCTGGCTTAGTAGCAAGAGCAACAGATTTGTAGTTAAAACAAAGCAAAACAAAACAAAACACCTGGGTTTCAGTTTATCATGTCTGCTGTTTTTGAACCATGTCTCCTTGAAAAAGTCATGAAGATTCAGTTATCTCTTAGGTTATAGCTATCTCTTTTGTTATATGTCATCATCTCCTCACACAGATCTTGTGAGAACCAAATAAGAGGGCATTTCATAAGTGTTAAGAAATATGCAGAAGAAAACTGCTGAAGTTGTTTCTGCTCATTTTGGCATATTCAGTATGTCCACATAAATCATGTGATATTTAAAAATTTTTATAGTTGGTACCATTTTAAAAGATGAGTTGTCACACAAACCATATTCAGCACTTGAAAAGAGATAATAAAAGTGATTTGCCTTCTAAGCCTAATCAAAGCTTTAATAATCCCTCCAGGATGAAAATATGGCAGGTTACAAAAATGAAAAGTGAGTAAATAAATGGAGTATTCTTTGAAAAATTGGTTGCCGACACTTTCTGTAGTTCTTTTCTGAAACTAAATAGGATTCCTTGCATTCACATAAATAGGAAGTATCTGGCCAAATCAGACTGTCTATATAAGAGGCTTATTGAGTAATTCAAAAGGAATTTCAGTCTTGGTCTCCTTGATAGAGGGGTCACAAAATTCACTTGACTTCAAATAAACTCACTGAGGTTCCTGGAAAGTTACTTCAACTTCCTCTCCCCCTATATATGCTGCTGAGTCTGACCTATGCCTATTGGCCTTTTGTTTCTTAAGTTATGGAATGGATTACTGATCCAATGCTATCTCTCTGACAAACACTATGATGACAGAACAGGCAAAATTTTACTCTCATCTGGGAGTGCCACAACCACTCTGTTCTCACTGCAAACTTCTCCAGTGCCTTCCAACTGCTAATACCATTATTACTTCTTTTCCTTTTTTTTTTTTTTATGTAGGGCATCAAAAGCAGCTTAGAAACTGAATTATCTACCTCAGTTCTGAAAAATTTGGCCCATGCACCATTTATTAGGTTCCTAAGCTGATTTCTTTATCACCTAGGACAGGCATTTTTTTTTTGGTCTATGACCCTAAGTTAATTTTATCCCAATAACTGCACCTATTAAAGTAATGGAGATTAATTTTTTTTTCATCTTAAAAGTAATTCAAGGTCTATTATCATACTTTCTAAAAAAATTCCACATTCTTTGATCTCATTCGCATATTGCCTTTCCCCCCATCATAGTTAATTTGTATTTTAAAATGCATATACTAAAAGCTGAACAAAATTAAATAATACAGATCAGTTCTGTAGAAAAGAGCAGACTGAAGGGCAGAGACAAAAATGGAGTTAAGATAAGCCTAAAGGCGATTTCTTCACTGAACTCATTGAGATGTCATTGATTCAAAGGTTACTTGTTTTGGTCACAAGACTTCATCCCTAGGAGAGCATTTATTTCCAAGGATCATTTTCTGGTTATGTTTTGTGTCTGAAAAGCTTTGCTCACTTACATTTCAGGATAATAAAAGAGTTGCCTGTATTGTTGATGTGATGTTAGGTCACTTAATGAGAATTAAGAGAAATCTGAGAACATACTTGAGATTAAAATGGCAAATTACAGGTGTATAGCCTTAACGTTTAACAGAGGAAACTATTATGAAATTCATTTTTCCGACCTGACATTTAATACAGGGTTTGTTCTCAAATCTGACTCTAGTAATTTATTTTCTAGCTAGTTGGGGTTAGTCCTTCAACTTTTGTGTGGATCAGTTTTCTCAATTCTTGAATGGGAATTATAATACTTACCTCACAGAGCTGCATGAAGTTTAGTTATGTGAATGTCCTATTAATCTCTCAAAGCACTGTGTGAATGCTAGCTAGCATTATGATTATTGCTTATAAAGATTAAGCCCTACCAGAAAAGTGGAATCTTATTTAGGGCAAGGAGACAACCCTGGCTCCTGCAAATGTCATTTCTCTTTAACATGGTTTCTAAGAAATGCTTTTGAACTGGTCTTTGTAGCACAATAGCAACCATGATGGAAATATGGTTGAGAATATGTGCAGTTCCTAGATATGTTTTCTAATATCTGGTTATAAACATAATCTGGAATAATTCTTGAAAATAAATGGTAACTTAAGGCTGTAACAAGTGACCGGCAGGAGGAAGAAGTCTTGGGACCCAGTGCAGTTGCCTTTAACCAATGACAAGGCCAATTTAATGAGACTATTTAAGTAAAGTGATGACAAGGTTGTATTAACTGTGTTCTATTACTTTGGTAAAAGAAGAGCCAGAGCTCAAAATGACTGTGAATTTAGAAAAGAGAGCAGAGTTAGACACAGTAGAGACTAAGTAGAACATAGTTAGACACAGGATGCACAGTGTCCAACCATGCCTATATGTATGGGGAGGGAGACCTGCCAATATGTGAGGGGAGAGAGAAGGGTGAGGTTCTGAGTAGTTATCAGATTGCTGGTGAGTCAGCAATACAGCACTGCAGTTAGAAAACTAGCTGAGAGCTGCAGGGCATGGTAAGGTGGCAAGAAGTGAAGCTTGAAGGTGCAGCTCCTCTTGAGGGAGAACTGGACAGACCCCATTTGCATCACCAACTTGGGGATGCTGTGATCTTCTCAAGTCAGAATAGTGCCCCTGACTAAATGCCGGCAGACATTTATCTAGGACACTCTCCTCAATTATTTTTGCAGAAGGTTAAGATAACTTTATGCTATTGGGAGTTGTAGGGTAAGTGAGTTTAGTCAGGCTTTTTCCTCCACTGACCTGCATAGCAGCATCTAGTGTATTGCATTATTCCCATGATTGTGAGGTCCAGTAGATATGCACATGTGTAAATGTGCATACCTGGGCCTAGGAGAGAGGGGATACAGGGGCACAGGCATGAGTATGAGTGAGCACTGAGAGAGAGAAAGCTGGATGGAGAGTCCAGAGAGAGTATGAAGATTTCTGGGGGCTGGGGTCTTGCCTGCCTCTTAGTGCTGCCAGCCTTGACCCTATGCTTCCCTGACTGGTGTGTTTGTGTAACCACTGAAAACAACAAAGAACCTACACAGATTGGTGAACCTGATGCTTGCCCCTACAATTGGTGGCAGGGATGGTCACATTGTAACTGGCAATGAGGATAGGATAGTTATCCAACAGGTACCAGAGAAGATGAATTACCTGTGGGGACAGTGCAGTTGTCTAAAAGAAGAACATTATTTCCCCCAATCATCTTAGCTGTCTTTATTAAAAATTACTTGAGCTGTTTAGAAAGTCTTCAAATTATTTTAAAGACATCTAATTTTAGTTATTTTAAAGACATCCTCTGTCTTGAATGAGTCATTCTGCAAGTGACTACCTGGAAGGACTCTCTATGTGAAGACCACCACACCATCTGTCTTTTGGAACTCACTCCTTTCCTGGGGAGCCACTCCCTTTGCCTGGTGAACTGCTGTTCTTCTTTCAGACCCCATCTGAAGCCCTACTCCTTGATGCCCTTTTTAACCTTGCTGGGTAGAGTTTCATCCTTTGTGTTTGCCTCTGCTGCCTTCTGCACATTCCTCAGTTAAAGGCTCATTAATCAACCTGTATAGAATTAGAATGTGAGCTTCTTGAAGGTGAAGATAAAATCTTATTCATCTTTTCATCCTCCTGTTCCTGGGAGGGTCCCTGGCACAGGGTATGTGCTCCATAAATATTTATTGAATGATTAAGTGGAGAACTGAATCGAAGTAAGCCCAACAGCTAGGTAACTAGGTTGAAAAAAGAGTCTTGTATTTAATCTGAAGAAGTACTCTCCAACTTTGTGTTCCATCGTGTACACCACAGGTGGGGAATTCTAATTTAAGTTGAATGTCGAGAGTTTCCAGCATGCTCGAAGGAAGATATCTTTGCCAGTAACAATTAGGCTTAGTCTTTCTTCCCTTCCCTTCCAGGGAAGAGCAAGATTAACTTTTAGCTTGGTTGCCTAATGCTAAATCCCAGACTTACTATTCTCTGACATGGACCAATTGTTTGAGGGTCCCTGACGGAAACAGAATCAACCTGAAGGCATGATTTCACATTCAGCTACCTGCAAGAGGCTTCTTCTATTAAAATAATCTGAAAGTTTAACAAGCAGTGAGATTCTCATATTATCACATACTCATTTAATAGCGAAGAACCATATGAAGTGAGCCAGCACTTTTCTTTTTCAGGACTGCAATACATCAATGTGTCTTTTTGATTTCACAAGTCTCTTTTCTCAGGGTAAGCTTGATCAGAGGACACAAAAATTCTTTACCATGGCATTGTCTCCAGATGTTCTGTGTCTGTCCTTTGAATGAAGCATTTGATGCCTGTTGAGGATTTTAATGATCTGCTTCTGACTCTGAAGTTGCTGATCTCCCAGACACAACTCCCTCCATCCACCACCATTTTTGTTTCAAACACAGAGAAACAGAAGATGGCATCATCTGTTTGTCTAGTGGCATGTGTTAAAAAACAAAAACAAAAACAACTCCCTCTTTTCTCCAGCTCATTTTTAATATTTATCTTTCCACGAGTATGTTCAGCTGTCTTTAATATTGTCAACATGTTCCTAAGCAAGCTGACAGGGGTGTTAACAAACAGCAGCAGCAGGAAATCTCCAACCTCTGATAGAGAAGACTCCCCTCCAAGTAGTGAGTTTAAAAAGCACATGTTAATATTTTTAAACTTTAATCTCTCAACAAGTTTATGAATGTTGTGGTTCAATATATTTCAAAATAGCATGGTTTTTATAGTGCTTGTGGTTTTATTACTTCCTTTTATTAACAAATGAGTTATGGATTTCTAAGTTCTAGCTGACTTCATAAGTGTCTGGAAGATATAATTTGTCAATCCTAGACATCAGAGACCCATTGAGGTGTCCAGACTGGAAGACATCAAAAGTTTTGGGCACCAGACTCATCTGAATATAATTCATATCTCTATTGTCCAAGCTTCATGAGGAGGGAATGAGTCTCTCTATGCTTCAGGTTTGGCACTGACAAATTAAACTTTCCTTTTCAGAGTTTTTGTCCAATTAAATGAGATACCTGACAGAAAGTATCCTGTTGCCACAGTTACAAGAAAAAAATAATTAAGTTCTCCATTCTAAGCTCTTAATAGAACTTTAGATAAATAGGAAATTCTTGATAAATGGTTGTGATGATGATGAAAGTGAAGATGCAGTTTTTTAGCAGTCAGAGTTTATGCTGATAGGTATCTTCCTTGACTGTTTTGGAGAAATCAAGCGCTTATTCACAAAAACAAATTCCACTTTCTAGAATGGAAAAAATGTAAAGGTCTCATAATGTCATTTGTCAGATTTCTTGAAAAGCACAGAAAGGTGAAAATCTCACTGTTTGGATAGATTTCTAATCACATCTTTAAAGTTACAAAACTCATTCTATGTAAATCGATCTACTACATTTAGCATCCATATTCTAACTCTCTAAATTCACATCTATAGTTTTTATTTTATTTAAACACTTAAGTGTAGGAATAAGCATAGTTGTTCCTGTTTGGGTGAGCTTCTCTTAGTCTTAAATATCTTGTGACTATGTATCCTGACAAACTGTTTTGGGAAGGAATCTCTAAAGATGATCAGTAGGGAAGAAAATGTGTTACTATTTTAAGGTAATTAATGTTATGACTTCTTTGGCAATAAAAATAGGACTTCACTTGATGGCAGATGAGTTTTTGGTTAGTAATGTCATGTTGGAATTTGACTGAAGAGCTGGCAGGGCAAGGAGTGGCTAAGAACAGCTTTCCAGAGGCAGGTAGTATGGGGGATGTGAATGCAGGAAGAGGGAGTAAACAAGGAAGTTATTTTTATTGCTTGAACTCATGGAAATCTCTCTTTTCTTGAGAAATTGTGACTTTTTCCCTGAAATTGGACACATGAGGGCTGCAGAATTCTATGTGGAGTGTATATACTGGAAACAGAGGAAGTAAAGTCAATGCAATTTCCTAGTATCAGAGTATGGGCCTTCAGGGTTTTGGGAGAATACCTCCCTGAGGACTCTTAGAGAGAGAGAATGCGAGGAGAGGCCAGGTCTGTCTTCCCTTCTGGTCTCTACTTTTACCACACATGGATTTATTCAAAACTACTAAGTTCCTGAGAGAGGCATGGGATGCAGCAGCCTCCCCAAAGCAGCTCACAGCTTGGTAGAGGTAGCAAAACTTAGTTCCCATTTACAGAGTAGTCAAAACTAGGCTAAGGTAAGAGCAAAGCCTGGATCCCTCAGAGGTAGCAACTGGTGGCAGTTAAACCCAAGCCCAAGCTTTTACTCAATCAAGTTGTGGGGAATTGAATGCTGAACCATAACTAGATCTCAGAGATCATAACTGAAACTGACTGAACACCTACTAAGTGCCAAGATCCTGATATGTGCAGTTTATGCTCCTTTGTTAAACTGTAAAGATAGCTATTATCATTAGATAATAATATCATTATCATTAGCTTCATTAGAACTACCAGGAATTGAGGCTTAGAGTGGTTTACTTACACTGAACTATCATTTGAACCCATAACTCATGTTCTTTCAGGGATACCACATGACTTTAGAACAGGTCTATAGTCTGTTCTCATTTTCTTTAGTATCAAAGTGAAGCTAAAGGACAATATGATAAGCTTATAGATACAGATTTGAATGTGTTTAAATAATGTAAAATGTGTCATTGTTCCTTCATTATCTTATTTTCCTGTGATGAAGTAGGGTAATGTGTAGAAAGGATATCAATTTGAATGAAGTCATGCACATTGTTGTCCAATACGCACCATCACAAAACTGTGAGTAAATTATTTAACCCCTCTGTGTTCCATTTCAAACAAAAACAAGTAATATGTTAATTACAATGTCTATATATTTTCCTCTAGTTCTAATAACTAGTGATTTTTAAAAGACCTCAAACCTTTCACTAATATGGAATACCTGCATTTCATACCAACAGCCTCATTTTCAAATGAAAAAATCAGGCTACACAGGTAGCAGATAACTTATTTCACATCCACCTTGAATGGGAATAGACTATTGTCCTCCTGATTGAGTCTCCAGTGAAGATGTAAGTAAATTCAGGAGCACACATTTCAAATAATTACCAATTTTCATGAAGATAATTAACTTACATAGACATTTGGAGACATAAAGCAATGCTTGGAAATATCATCTGATGCCAGGAATATTTGCTGAAGATTCATTGATTTCCCCAATTAACTGAGACTTCAGGGGGGAAAGAAGATAACTTTCATGGTTTTATGTGCTTTGTGGGTACGTTCTGAGAAATCTCTCTAGCACCACTATTTGCTTTTGAGACTCATTAATTCTGTTGAGAAAATTAAAGAAGCAAATGTGAAACTCTAAAACACCCACATTAGCAGACATTAGGCAAAGGTAGCTGTTGATATGTTGAATTTCTCCTGAGCACACCTATCATAACCACTCTTTACAGCAAACTTTTTGTTCAAAAATAGATATAGTACAAAACCAAGTATTTTTGTGTTATTCTTTTATTTAAAAATTACTTATTTATCATCTCACATCATTGTTCACTTCTGTACAGTATTTGTTTATCTCCCTCAGTTCTCCCACCAGTACAGCACAAGTTACCCATCACTTAAACCCCTTATGCTCTTTCCTCTCCTGTTTGGATCCCTTTTTCTTCCCCTCCCCTGCTATATGCCTTAGATATTAAATTGCAAGTCTGTTTCTGGTTTATTTTTTTTTATTTTACCATTTTTTGGTTTCTCTATAGTCCACATATGAGTGATACCATCTGATATTGTACTTTTGTCTTCTGACTTAGCATAATCCCTTCCAGCTCCATCCACGTACCAGCAACTTTTTAAGGCAGGCATTGTCATTTTTCTAAAACATATACACTTTATTGAGATATAATTCACATTATCCCCTTCATTTTACTAGAAAGGATAAAAGGTTTTATAGGATGCATGTTACATCCTCAGAGGAACCTCCCGTTTATGGTGAGAGAACTCCATGAGTTCAGGTCATTTTTATTAAAGGGATTGTGAGTTTTTCATTATGTTCCTTTTGAAATGAAAATGTGATGAAGGAAGAATGAGAAGGAGACACAGTTGCGAAATCTGCAATCTAGCCAATTCTGTGACAACCAGGTTGTGAGGGTTTGTGATGATCCAAGGAGGAGTCTCCTACACACAGGTGCTTTGCATGCTTTCCCCTAAACCCTACACAAATGTCTGCTTGTTGCTTGGGTTTATCTTGCTCATTGTCCACTGTTTCAAATATATTAGGATTACCAAATATATTAGGATTACCAAAATTAAGAGACTATCTAGTTCAATGTTCTATTTTGTAGTTGACTGTGGTCACTCATACAGTGTACTTTATACAACTGACCAAGAGCTTCGTTTTCAAATGAAAAGCTCCAAGTTTCAAATGAAAAAATTCAAATGTGAAAATCAAGTTGATTGACTTGAGCTAGAATTCAGTCACATTTAGTTGACTACATTTTGTATCTTCCTTCTTTCATCCACTTTAACAGTTGATCTACATGGGTGACAGGAAGATAAACTCAAACCTTTGGAAGAGTGCTAATCTCCATCTTGTGTATTGTGTCACCCACAATACCTTAGATGATCCCATCTTCTTATAAGGAATAAAGCTTGTTAGGTTCGGTTTAATTTAGGTATCTTTTAGAACAAAGAAAATATTTTTACTAATGCATTGGGAAGTATAATTTTAGTGGGAAAGTCATAATTTAGATATATTGAACAATGTGGAACATAGTAGTTTCTCTCTAGAGATAGACCAAAGCAGAATTTCTCACCTGGAACAGTCATTTTCTCTTTGCATTATGGATACTTAGCAAAATCAGCAGTTTCATGTTACCTAATTAACCTACAATTTTGACAATCTAGGGAAATATTGTTTTTACATTCTCATTGTCTTCCCACATTGTTGCCTTTGCTTTCATTTTTCTCTGGCCTCTTCTGTTTTACTTGTTTTCATTTTAAAAGATTCCATGAAAATCCTCCCTTATGTAAATGAAAATAATTGAAAGTCTTTATGCTTGGTTTATAATGTAAAGATCTACCTGAAACCTTGGAGATTGTTTTTAGACTTAACTTCAGGGCAGTTACATTATTGTTTAATATCCTCAGGCTAACTTTGATTAAAATAATACTATTTCAGATATTACTATTTTATTTCATTAAATAATATTAACTCTGGCAGTAAACACAATGGTGGAGTTTGGGGTTATATCATTTTCTTGGAGCTGTCATAACAAGGTATCACATACTGTGATTTAAATAATAAAAATATCATCTTGTGTTTTTGGAGGTGGGAAATCCAAGATCAAGGTGAGGCAGGTTTGGACCCTTCATGAGAAAAGGATTTGTTCTAGATCTCTCTCCTAGCTTTTGGTCATAGCTGTCAATCTTTGGAGTACCTTAGTTTGTGATATCATTTCTCCAATTTCTGGCTTCCCCTTCATGTAACATTCTCCCTGTGTGCCAGTCCCTGTTCCCCACTAGTTGTATTGGATTAAAGTCCAATTAACTCAGTATAACCCCATTTTAACTATTTGCAAGTTCAATGGCTGTTTCTGTATGAGGTCATTTTCTAGGATAGTGGTGTATGTGGTAAAAAATTCAATTTATGAAGGGTGCAAGATGCATATAAGGTGGAAGAGCACTGAGCACAGGAAGAAGTTAAATTCCCATGAAGCTCAGAGAGATTTGCACTCTCTGGCAGTGAGTTTTGGAACCAATACTGTCCTTTCAAGTGCCTCTCTGAGAGGCCTTCACATGGGCACATGTGATGGGTTGTGGAGTGTCCAATGCCATAGAAGCTTTTCTTGCAAATCCTATAAACAAGTTTTTTGTTATTGTCCACTGTTTCAAAATATTAAAGTTTACCTCACAGAGTTTGCTACTCACACACATGAATAAATATTATTGTTATTATTATCATAGTTGTTATTGCAATAGGATAACAATGGTCATTCATTTCTAGAGGATAGAGGAGAGCATGATTTGGTTTTAAGATGCAAGGTCCCCTTTAGATTTTTTATCCTGTTCCAGGCCTCCTTGAAATTGAATGGAATCTTTCTCAGTTGTGATCTGAGATTAATCACAGTTCAGCATTTATGTTATGCAATGTTTGACTCCAATTATCCAACTATATTTCTACATTAAAAAAAAAACTTTGTGAATACATTTCTAAAGAAAATCTCAGTAACAAAAACACACCAAAGTACAACTATTCTTCTGGAAATCTCTCTAGCCCCACTCACTCTCCTTTGCACTGTCTAAGACACAAGCAGAATCCCTAGTGCATTACAAAGTGTGTCCAGTAGTTCTCAACTAGGGTGTGAGTACCCCAAGGAAGCACTGGGAAATGTGTGCAGACTCTTAAGACTGAATGGTAGTGGAATGGGGACAGAAGTGCCAATGGGAGGGGAAAAGGGAAGCCAAATATCTTTCAAAGAGAGATGCTTCCTTATCTCAGAAGAATATACTCCCCAAAGACCATTAACGTTCCCACTGTAAACCTGGGTATTCTATCTTTTTCTCAAGTCTGTGCATGAGGTAAATGAATCACTCCTGAAAAGCCATCTCTACAATGCCCTCTGCTCAGCTCTGCTTTGGTGAGAGGGCTGTTATGTATCCCACTGGCATTAACCTGGAGCACAAGGCTATCTTCTAGGTCAAATACCACTTACAAGCCTTTAGTAGATTGAAAACTGACAACCATGCAGAGCAGAGCAGAAGGCTAAGGCTGAGAGAGATTTGGTATCTTTCCCAAGGTCACATACATACGATGCAGGAACTGGATCTATTGGACTCAAAAGACCATTTTTCCACACTCCAACAAACTGCCTCTCAAGCAAGTGATACTAATATCCTTGTCAGCAGATGCTCTCTGATAAGTGCTTTGGAAAATAGTAAGTAACATTGTAGGCATGGTCTCTGTTCACAAACAATGCACTATGGAACAAATATTCTGGTTTCAATTCTGACTTGAGGGTTTTCCCTACACAACAAGTAATTCACAAACACAAACTGGACATTTTATAATTCAATTCAATACTAACACTATCCACCTGAAGAAGTCAGATTCTAGAGATTAAGATAACCTTATACCACTCCACTTCAGATTCTGACCCCAAGTGTTTCTAATCAACCTGCTATAGATTGGACCCCCTCCTTGGGAACTTGCAACCCCCCCCCCTTGGGTTCCAATGAGCAACTCATAGAACTCAAAGAACGTATTACAAACTAGATTATTATTTTATTATAAAAGCTACAACTCAGGAAAAGTTAGATGGAAAAAATTCACAGAATGGAGGGAAAAGGGGCAAGTAGCTTTCATGTCCTCTCTGAGGTCACTGTACCCAAATCTTAATGTGTTTACCAATCCTGAAACAATTAAAATCTCATCATTTTGGGTTTTTTATGGAGTCTTCATTACATAGGCATGATTGGTCATTAGTAATTGAGCTTAATCTCCACCTTCACTTTTAGGTGACCTTAAAGCTTTCCAAAATTCATTTAATTAACATAGCAAATAATTATTTGATAGTTCTCACCAATTAGGAAATGCCAAGGGTTTTAGGTGCTTTGCCTGAAATACAAGGGGGACCAAATATATAGTTCTTGTAAATCACAGTATCACAGGGATATACACTTCCGAAGCACAAATGCCAACACGGGAAAAATGTTATGTACCTTATGTCTAGAGATTGGAGAGATCAATGAGAGTACAAATCATTCAGGGAATTTCAGAGGAAAGGTTGCACTTCTGCTACTGCAAAGAATATGTTGGATTTGTGGTTCAGCAAACTTTCTCTGTATAGGACCCCTTAGTAAATATTCTGGACTTTGTGAGCCACAGAGTCGAGTTGTAACTACCCAGTTTTTCCATAAAACAGGGTTGAAGCACAGTGACAAGCTTGGATAATGGTAAGTACAAGAGATGACTACACTCAATAAAACTTTATTTACAATAACAGATGGTAGGCTGGATCTGATCTGTAAGCTGTACTTTGTCAACCCTTGGATTCAATTATAGATTTAATTATAGACACTTTATTCTCATTTTTTTGGAGGTCTATCCAATTGAATTGGAACTATTTCAGTCTCTATCCTCAATAGGTAGGAGTATTAAGAATGATTTTTGTTCTGGAGGTAGAAAGGGGAAGTTCATATCCAATATAGATAAAATTCAGCTTCTTCAGAACATAAAAGGCTGTCAATGAGTAGAGAAGGATGAAAAAAAAAAGTATAATATTGGTGGAAGGCCTCAAGAGCCAGAGGAGGAGATGTGTACCTTCAACTTTAGGCAACAAACGACACTTTAGCTAATATAGCCAGGAAGGGAGTATTTTTAAAATATGATTAGTATTTTTGAGACAGATTTTCTTTAAACTTGAAAGAGGTTGGTAATATTTTATTTTTGGTAGATGTGGAGACACTTGACCCAGAGACCTATCTATGGAAGTACTTGCTCTGGAGATGAGAAATGCAGATCACAGTTTCCAGTTCAGGTGTGCATAGATCCCAGCTTCAGCATCTGCCTCTACTCAGAGACAACTTGTCCAATATGACCCCCTGGCCAGGTAGCCCTTTCCTGGTGACTAAGAGAAGCAGACACTCTGTGTGCATGAGGGGGGCTGGGGGGAGGTATGTGTATACATACATAAATAGAAATATATATGTTTCTATATAGAATAAAATAGCCTACTTGTAACAGCTTAACATAGTAAGTATTGAAAAGATAAAAATTGTCTCATGGAAGTTAAGCACTCTCCCTACATTCACATGGCTAGTCAGTGACTGAAAATGGAGCCAAAACCATATTTTAGTATAAAAGTATATCAAGCTATAACAAATATAATTTGTTCCTTAGCTAACATTCAAATTAGTAAATATCTGTATTGGATATGTTACTATGTTTATGCTTAATGGTAAAAGATTACAGATGAGGATTTTTTTTCTTACAGTCAATCTGTTAATGGGTAGAACAAGAGGCACCCAGGACTCCTAAACTGGCATGAGCTAAATTGGTTCTGCCATCTGCTTCATCGGGACAAAGATGCTCTTACTATGTATGACCCTCAATGAAAAGGACTTAAATAGAATTACTGTGCAATAGAGAGAAAATTAGTGTCCTTATGAAGAGAAAAGAAAGAATGTAGTTAAAAATGTTTTCTCAAGAAACAAAGTTACCCATTTGTGTGTAAATGCCCAGCCGAACAGGGATGGTCCAAATTCTTTCCAGAAGTTTAAGGCATTTCCAGGTGGGAAACCACAGAAAGGAGCAGAATTAGTGTTTTCATGTCCTCTGGGTAGACTCCCAGTAGTGGGATTGCTGGGTCAAATTGTAAGTCCACTTTCAAATGTTTGAGGGTCCTTCACACAGTCTTCCATAGTGCTTGGACCAGTTTGCACTCCCACCAGCAGTGTGAGAGAGTTCCTTTTTCTTCAATTTAAAAGGACACCTGTACACGCATGTTTATTGCAGCTCTGTTTACAATTGCCAAGGTTTGGAAACAAACCAAATGCCCCCAAACAGACGATTGGCTAAAAAAAATGTGGTACATATACATGATGGAATACTACGCATCCATCAAGGAGGACAAACACATGTCATTCGCAGCAACATGGATGGAACTAGAAAGACTTATATTAGCAGAAATAAGCCAAAAAGAAAAAGAGAAATACAGGATGATCTCACTTATATGATGGATATAGGGAAAAACAAACAAACGAATAAGAAAAAAAATAAAAACAACCAATGGGACTGAACAATGGAGCAAGAGAGAAGGAGGGAGAATAAGGCCGGGGAGGCGAAGGACACAAAATATCAGGATGGTTAACAGGTGTTAGTGAAGTGGGAAAGCCCTGGGGCACACAATAATGCAATAATGTAAATACAAATAGACATATATGCAAATTAAAAATTTAAATTAAATTAAAAAAAAAAAGAACAACCATCACAGAGATAGTCGACATTCTCTGTGGATATCTCCTCTATCCTATTCCCCATTATACATTCCCAGAAATAATAATCAGTACACTGAATTTGATGTTTGCCATTACAGTGGTTTTTGAAACTTTTAAATCACATATCAGTAAATAATATATTCTTTTGCATGGCTATAATTTCATAATTATGGTGTTGTAATAGGTATATGCCTATCTATGTAACTTGCTTTCTTCCCACAAAAAAATTTTAAAAATTATTAGAAAAAAAATTTCTTAGCTAGTATATTGGAGAACATCCCCATTTGCTACTTCTATTATTGTATCTAGATTTCAAGTTGTCTTAAAGTTTTAGAACTTGTAATAGTTGTCATATTGATATCTTGTATCCTAATTTGCATACTGATATCTTGTTATATCCTAATTTTCTTTTATATATATATATATATATATGTTTTAAGCCTGAAATAAACTGTATAGTTTAAAATTTAAAAAAAAAGAAAGGAGCAGAAAGGGTCAGGCATGACTGGAAAGAAAATAACAAAATCAAAACATAAATCAAGGTAACAGCTGCCATTATCAGTCTCTGCATGCATGTCTCACCATGGGTTTGTCTAAGTGTCTCCTTCCATGGCCCCAAGTTCTGGTACATGTCAAAGGCCAAGAAACAAACATTGCTTTTCCTTTGCATGTTTTTCTGCTCCATGTTCCTCTTCCAATCTTCTTCTACTTCTTGTGCTGTTTGGCCCTTTTCCAAGATTCCTTCTAGAATTCCTGCCCCTTCTCTTCCTTGGGTGGGGCAGCAAACCCAGACCTTCCTCTTTGTTATACTGTTAACAAATCTACTTTTTGTCCTAATAGATGCTTCCTTCCAGAAGTTGAGAGGCACAGGACCAGGTCATTAACATTCTGTCCAGGAGTCCTGCCCTGTTATGCCAAGCATGGGGCATGTCCTCTTAAAGCACATTCAAAGGGGACCTCTTCCTGAGTCACTTATAACTCAAGATTGTTACCAATCAGGGAGAGCAGGAATAATACACAAATCAAATATCTCCACAGGGGCCAGTTTTTCTTTCTAGTAAGTCTTAGGAATGGCTCTAGGAGACAAATAAAACACTGTTTGAAAACTGGGGGCTTTTGATTTTCTCACCCAGAATAAATGTGCCACTTCTAAGAGCTCTGAATCAGCCCTGCAGATGATTAAGTGTAATGCTATTGTTAAATAATAGGACAAGTCAATTTATTCTCATCGGTGAGACATGAGAGTCTTATCCTACAAAATCAGCTAATGTGCCTCTCACACAGAAGTCAGATGAGATATTCTTATGTGCACATCGATAATTAGCCATTTTTATGATGCACAGATACAGTTTCTCTTCTTTTGTTTATAACATTTTCCTCCCACATGTCATTTTGACAACATAACAGAAGCATGCAATCTTATTTATCTTCTGGGTTATCACACAGATCAGTTGTTTGTAAAATGCTTCATAAGGAGTTTACTCTACACTTACTTAGGTTGCTTATACAGGTTTCCCCACCATCTTAGGAGATGAAGTTCTATAGGAACCTGTCCTTTACATGACTGTCTTAGGGGGCATGGTATTTTGGGGTTTCATAATTTCTTTGAACTATGGAAGTTCTTTGAACTTTAATACCCTACACCATTTTTCTTTCAGATAATCTTGGGCCAAAAAACTCTAAACAAGACCATTTTGATCAAAACTTCAGAGGTTTTACATTTGTTCCCTCACTTCTTTCCACTATTTAGGGTCTTTTTCATATGGTCATAGTAAAAACTACACTGATAAAATGCAATGAAGTTGTAAGATGAATGAATATATTAGAGATAGAAGAAAATACAGCTTGAAGAGCTGGATAGCTCTCACTTTTAATTGCTTTTCTGGATCTTTAGATTGGCTACGTGGCACCAGGCAAACCTTTGTAAGTCTGGGCTGAGGTTTCCTCATCTGTAAAATAAGCACTTTGGAACAGAGATCAATGACTGTGACAACCATCACCAGTCCCTTGTTCTGCTTCCATGCTGACCAGTGTGGATCAGGCCAGGCCCTACTGCCCAACAGAATAAAGATCTTTTTCAGCACAGAACTCTAGGGAATATTTCCACATGAGTAATTTAATGCAGATTGAAAACTGTTATCCTTTGTCAAGAGACTGGTTGACTTTTTCTAGATTCTCTTAGAGAACTTTGTGATAGAAAAAGAAGTTAGTGGAGCACAGTAATTGAAAAGGAATGACTTCCTTCCAATAAAAAGTTAGCAGAGCAGGAGAGAAAATTTGGATGACAGATGGATGATTGAAGCGTTTTTGATTTCCTTCATATATCATGCCTTTAAGATCCTACACCATCTTCCTTTCAGATTCATCCCATTTAGATTTTGGAAGACTAAGGAATTTCAGTTGCTAACTTAAAATTTAAACCTTTATCACTTTAAGTATTTGAATGAGAATTTGAAATGTTTTTTATTTAAATAAAAAGTATTTAAAGTATCACCATTTGATAAATATCTTAAAAACAATGATATCCCAGCTCACATTTTTAGGATAGTGAGTGGAGAAAGGATTTCCAAAATGCATATGCCAGTAAAATAAACATGATTTATTTAAAATTTCAATTCTGCTTCCTTGACTAATGTTCTGCTAATATGGAAAACCCAGTTGAAAACCACATGAGTGATTTACAGTATCATTTAAGTCCTTTTTGTTGAATGAAACACAGATATTCTAATCTGGGCTTGATTAACGTCTCCTATATAAAACAATAAATAGTGAAATAGTCCTTTAATACTGTATAATACATTTTGATAGAAAGCTGCTGTCTAATGTTTGTTATTTGATTATCTTCTCTTTTTTAAACTCAATCAGGAGCCTATCAGACTTGCAATAACCTCATTTTAGAAAAGAGAAAATTTATGGGCAAAGTGATTAAGCTCACAGTGCAAGGTCATCTCTCCAGAATGATTCAGAGTAAGGACTTAGACCTGTAGACGCAGGTTCTGCTCTGAACTCTTTTCCCTACATTTGGTTCTTTTTCCAAAATTATTTTTGGGTGAAATTACTTAGGAAACATTTAAATATGAATAATAAGTGGGTTCTAGTAGATAAAAGATTGAGGGAATATTGAAAAACTGCAAAATTTTGGACAAATATAAGGAATTTTTTAATGTAGTTGGGTTTCTTAATTTACAAAGAATTGAACTGACCTCAAAACCTCAATTGATACAATTTTTCATAGATAATGTGCTCTTGGCAATTACAAATAGCCATGTAAACATGCTGGAAATATACACACAAAAGCCCTCTCACACACAACATATATATATATATATATACACACATATATGTACACTATATATATTTATATGTACTCAATACATACCACACACTCAGCATATATGCATACATATACACAACACACACATGTGTGCCTCTTCCTTCCATCCTCATTTTTATTTTCTCTCTGTCAGGGCAAGTGTATTATAGCTGATCACAGAAAACAGATATCTCAAGTTCCCATTTATCTTGTAAATATGGCAGACCTTTATTTTTGATGGGATTGTGCCTTTTGTATATTTTAGTAGAACTGAAGGAAGTACTTTCGTTTTGTTTCCATATGCCTCTTTGCTTCTTTTGAACTCCAGTTTCCCTTTAAACTCAATTTAGCCAATGTTATAGTAATAATAACACCCTATGCAAACTCACTCCTCCTGATCATGCCAATATCCTTGCCAGGGGCTTGCGATTTTTTTCTTTATTTTCCTTGTGATTTGACCCATAGTAAACACTGATCATATTTCTTGACAAGAAAAGAACCCTTTGTTATACAGAACATAAATTAGTACCAAAAAAGGAAATACCATAATAAAAACAGTTCAGAATTTGAAAATGAATAGACAAGAATTTCCTTCTAACTTTCTCTTTTATAGCTGACCTTATGCAAATAACTTTTTTGAGACTCAGTTTTCCTATATGGGAAATGGGAATAATCCTACTCAATAACAGCTAGCAAAGTTGCAGATGCTCAAAAGTGGTAGTAATTATTATTATGGTACTGTTGTTGCTTTGCAATTTGTTGTTTGATTGACTATTAAATAGCAAAAGTTCTTTTGGAACTTTTTAGATGGAAAAGTTGCAGAACTTGGCTACTTTGTGTATTAATCATTCCTTGTATGTCTATAAATTTCATTCTTATTTTGTAATTTCTCATGCTTTTAAGGTAGGGGAGACTCTTGTACCAGTGTATAGAATAAAATTTGATCTAGAATATTATATTGTGGGGGAAAATTTGGGGTGAAGTCCTTTGACCTCCTTTGGTACTTTCAGTTAGTACCAAATTTAATGAATGCAGATTAGTGAGAAAAAAGACAAATTTAAGTCTGTGTATGTGTAGGTAAAGAACATGGCAAGTGACAAAACAACCAGCTTATGTAGTTTTTAGACAAATAAAGATGGATTTATTTGTCTAAAGGACAAAAAATTCTTGTAAGCATAAATTTGGACAACTAGTCTAGTGGGTTAAGCAAAGCTGTTTACATGGCCTTCTGTCCCAGTCTTAGAAGACAAGGGTTTTGCTCCATTTCTGTGTAGGGAGGTTAACTTTCACATGAGGATTTATTTCTTGCTCTCATGGTGAACATAAAGGAGATGGGTCAGAGAAAATTTTCCTTGTAGTAATAAAGGAAGGTTTAGGGTAGTGTTCGTTTATCAACTGATTCTTTAATTCAAAATAATTGATAAGCTATTTTGACACATATCAGGGTGGCCTTATCTGGACCCAAATCTGTGGATTAAATGTATACTAACCCATAAACTTAATTTGCCTGTAACTCCTGATGGATGGATGGCATCCAACAACTCTCACAATCTAATTTTTATATATGTCAAGGAACAAATAATGTTTACCACATTGTTGTACACCCCACACAACTAACATGAACTACTTATGGTGACAAGAGATAGCCTGAGGTCAGTGAATTTTCCACTCCCATATTACTTTTATAGAGTTATGTACAGTACTATGAGACTATGTACCCTATCAGACATTCAGACTCTTCATTTCTTCACTGTTGATTTTATTCAAAAGCAATCATTGTTTTGCATCTATAAAACAATCATAGTGATGTTGACTGCTTGGGGAATAATTATCTTGTTCATTTTGTTAGTACTAGAGAAAAAAGGACAACTTAGATATAGACTCTGGTTTCATATTGCTTATGATCTTGTAGGGAAAGACAAACAAGTGTTCTATGAAACTGAGAAACAAGAAGATGCAGGCAGGTGTGGATAGTCCCAGCTCTTTCTGACCTTGCACCAACCTAATATTTCAGCTCTGTTCTTCACCAATTTTTCTAAGGTTTCCTACAGCCCCCACATACACATTTACCCTATGGCATATTAAAATGTAGTAATTACCATTCCTGCATTAATTATGTTTTTCTACATGTCTGTACCCAGTTGCATTATTTCAATTTTTAGATTATCTGAGAATGTCTCAGACTTATTAAGGACCATGTGTCTTGACGGAGGTCTAAATCCAGGCAACTGTGGTAAAAAATGAACATCTTACAGGCAAAAGATGATTTCTTCATTGAGACTTTCAGAAGTCACAATTCGAAAGTAACTGCCTACTCAGTACTTGCTTTCTGGAACATGATGCCTGAGGAAAAAGCCTAAAGAACTCCACTTTTATTTAACCATCCAAGGAGTTGGCAAATGTTTTCCCTGAAGGACTTTTTAAGCGCAGGATGAGTATCAGCAGTGATGAGTTTGAGATGACTTTCAGGGTAACATTTTCTCCAGCAGTGCAATTGTCTGGAATAATCCCGAAAGCCACATCTCTGTAGCTTCCATCACAGATCACTTCTTGGCTTGAAGTGAATATTGTTGAGAAGTTCATGACAACAACTTTACACCCTGACCTCAAGAGACATGTTCTACATAAATATAGACCCAGAGGATACCATTTGTAATGCTAGACTTATAAGTATACCTCTGTGTCAGGAGAATTCAAGTCTAGCAAGTTTCTTTTTTAACTTGTCATTTATTCTAGAAACACTCTGATTACTTGGTAGTATTCACCTAAATTGCTACATAATTATTTTGTGTGTCCTAGGGAAAGTATAACTAAAGTTGCTACATAAGTGTGATATATTAAGCTGGATCCAATCTCTACTCCCTGGGATAAGACGAAAAAGGCACTGGTTGGATTTTGATGGTCAAGTAGAAAGTGGTCCTCTTAGGATTGATACACGTGCTACAATTCTGGACACTTTTTCAGGAAAAGGAAAAAAACTTTCATATCATCCTAAGAGTGTTTCTTTTTCACTGAACTTGGTGTAATATGAGATCTGTGAAATGAAGCCAACCTGTCTGAAATTTTCCACAATCTGCAACACATCCTAAAATTATGGTTTAAAATTTAATAAAGCATTTTTGACTCACTTTTAGGAATGAACATGGCATGGGACCAAACTTTACAAAGATTGGTAAGAACAACTTCAAAATTTAAAATGAAGAAATCCAGGTCCAGAAATACTTGCATTTTTTTCTAGATTATACCCCTAGTTTAAGAACTGAGAGTCAAAGATGAGGATAAGCTTCCAGGTTGGACTAGAAATGGTTTGGTGGCTTTGGGGGGGCTGTTAATCAGAAATTTCCAAGGAATGTTTAAATCACAGACAATTACTTAAATATCATTTTTTAAACACCAGGAAAATGGTTTACTGAGGACACATAGCTACTTATCTCAATAGACTGTATTTTTGAGCCTTGCTTGGGTGGGCAAGGATTTATCTCCATATCCTTCATCATTCCAAATGAGTCATGAAGGGTAGGGCTTAGGAAGAGGAGCAGGAAGGTGATATTTCATTGCCTTTTTAAGTGGGCTTACCTTGCAATAGTCAGGTAAAGGGCAAAACCTGAATTGAAAATTTGTAAATTATGATTTAATGGAAGAAGTTAGTTTTCTGATAAGTATCACAACTTGAAATAACTAGGATGCTTTCAGAATTTCTCTGACATGCTCTGGGTAGAGCATAAGTGTATGATAGCAGGAAGAGAGATTGACCTTCACATAGAAACACTGATGGTTTAGGTACCTCCCTCAGACTCACTATTAAGACAGCTCTCTGAACATAGAAATGAAAGGAACTGAAATCCAAGAGCAGATTCTATTGCTTTCCGTTTTCTATGACCTTGTATAAGTCATCTAACCTTTGTGAAGACAGTTTCCTTGTCTGTAGTGTAAGGACATTGAATGAAGTACTCTTTAATGTCCCTTGCAGTTCTAATATTTATGAAGTTAGAAGAAATGATACATACAGGACTTAAAAATATTATCTATCCCCTCCTCTTTTCCCCAACAAAAACATAACAAAGATAGAAATTCCATATTCATGCAGTTAGGCTAAGAATGGGCTATTAATAAATATTTCAAACACTTTGGTTTAAAAAAGAAATCTCAAAAGGCTTCATTCTTTTAAGAATCCTAGATTGGATTATTAAACTAGCTTCTCCCTCCACTCTTCTGTCCTGTGGCTCTTTTGCTCCCCTATCCTGTCTGAGAAGATGTGGTTCCCTCACAATAAGTTCTCTTCTTTGGCCCACACACATTGCTGTGTCACCTTCCTCTTGTACGTTCTCTACTCACTGTGATAACAGGTTTGTCCAGAAAACCTGACTTCCAGAAATTCTTTGCCATCACCTTCTTCCTCCCAAACAATATTTTTATTTAGCATGTTCTATTTCTTCTCTTTAGCATCTAAGGCATATCTCCAGCTTTAAATTGTTTATTTAACTTTCTCCCCCACTAGTCTAAAATTTTCTTGTAGGTTAAGGATCTTCTTATTTATCTTTGAATTAAAGGGTTAAGCACTTTGCTTGGCACTAGGAGGTACTGAATTAAGTTTCTGAATAAATGAAGGAGTGACTAATTTCACAGCATTCAGGGAAAGATACAGAGACAAAGCAATGTTTCTAAAGACAACCCAGATACATGTCTGCTTTTCCTAATCATCTATTGCAAATGAGTGCTCTGTCACCTTCCCATTGGGAAGAGTCTAGCAGCAGAGGTAATACCAATCACTTCCCATTTGTGCAAAATTGCCAATTTTCCTTAGCTGCCTTTGGCTGGTAGTGATGGAGTCTAATCTGGTCCCATCCAATAGAGAGCATTCCATTCTAATAGCTGCCTTGCCATAAGTTGGAAATGCGTCATGCACAAGCTACTTATTTCTGCACCATAAACTTCTAATGTTTCTTTAGGCTGATGGGATTTTTGTATTTCTTGAAATCAAGAGATGAGCCAAATATTCTTCTCTCTTAGATGATATCTTAGGTTGCCCCTCCCCTTGTGTCATGATCCTGTGCTGGTGCTTCTGTCCTGGGATTTCCAGAAATGGTAGGTCTCTTTCTAAGATGCTTTCCTTTCTTTAAAATCAAATATAAGTTACAAGATACTGATTGATACAAGAGGTCAGCTATCCTGAAGTTTATGGCTCTGAACATGAAAGGTCCAATCTGGGGGCACATGTCAGTAAACCCATACTGCCATTCTCTTCCCTGAATGTCTCTTGGTTCTTCTCCCTTTAATTCTTTGATGGGGGAGGGGCAAGTGCATGATGGTGGGAGGACGCAGAGAGCAACCCTCATTATGGAACCCTGATGACAGAACTCTGAATGCTTTTCTTAAGGCTAGATGTTTAAATAAGCCTCTGAGCAGAGACGTGAATAGGAAAAAACTCCAAACCACCAAAATTATTACAATCCAGTAAATAAGGAGACATAAATGAATTACAATTCAGTGTGATAACTGTTAACAGGAGTAAGCATATACTGTTCCATGCTATTTTTTATTTCCTTGACATCTAAGTGGAGTGGAATACAGTATATAAAATGTGGTTCCCTACTCTCATAGAATATCAACTTCTTTTTGTTCCTATGTGAGACTGGGCTCAGAATGTTCTATCTTGTGATTGGTTTCAGTAATGAATGCTGAGCAGGTAATGAGGAGAGAAAAGCTATGACCTAACTCTAAATCTACCCATGAAGACATAGACCCTCTATTTCTGTGATATCAAAGCCACAGGAAAGGACACCCATGTTCTTGCCCTTAAGGGGCTCATAGACTGGTGGGAGATGGAGACATTTAACTTACTTGCAGTCAAACCTTTCTTGACCCAGCAGAAATATTTATGGCATAGAGTGAGTACAATTGGTCTACATTAGAAGATGTGTGTGTGTGTGTGTGAGAGAGAGAGAGAGAGGTAGAGAGAGTACAAGAGAGAGGATAAGACTATTTGAGCTGAGCTGAAACTTGGGAGATGGATAAATGTTTAACAGACCAAGAAGATGACAAGAATGCTGTATCTCACCTCTAAAAAAGGATAATAACATAAATTAGACCCTTGGAAATCCTAGTCAGTGATTACTCCATGGTTAGAGGGTGACTCATGATCCATCAGTCATGCATAGATTCCATGTTCTTTGGCAGCTTAGGGGAAAATTGGGAAAGTCAGTGTTACAGTGCTGAGAATATAAAGAAAGTATTGCTGCAATTTATATGTCATTGCAATTTATATGCAATTTATATGACCAATTTATATGGTCCAGATTCCAAAACCCCTGGCTTGGTTTAACCAGAATGGATTCAGAAGTTGCTAAAAAGCAATGGGAGACCCATACTTGGAGACATGGTGTGGCAGAGGCAGAAGATGAGTTTTCTTAAATTATCACTTTCATCATGTTCTTTATGCTCATAGATTCCTTTGACTTGAATAGGTCATAGATTCCTTCTACTTGAAGCTCTACAACTCTGTGTGTCAAGATGGGGCCTTCACATTGGAGCCATGTTCCATTTCTGCTATGTTTATTGCTTTGAAAAGAATATTTGAGAAATCTAGATTTTTTTTTGTCTCCAGGTCTTTTGTCTTCTCTTTCTCCTGGAGTGACCAGAATGACTTCCTTACCTTTGAGGTATTGATATCTATCATGAAAACAGTTAAGTCTTATATTCATCCATTCACCTCTACTTATTTTCCTTACAACATTTCCAGTCCAGGCCAGCTAAGGGTTGCAGGTCCCCGGTGGCCACATGGCCAAGCTTGCAAGGTTTACATCTCTATCTTACAAAATGGCTGAAACCAAATCACTCTCCTTCATGAATCTCTCTCTCTATCTGACCTCTATATTGGATCTTATCCATATTTGAATCCCAATCTTTGTTTCCAGACCCTTTATTTATTTTGATTTCCCACCTTCCAGGAACCACACTTGGATCCTTACTTTTTTCTTCCTCCTGCATCTCCCTAAAGAGAAATCCCAACTAAGGTCATTCTCACATTTTAGCATACCTGTCCTTGAAGTCCGAAATCTTAAACAGGAGACAATGGGGGGGGGGTAGCACACCCTATCAATAGGACCATATACACTGATCTCTTATCTTATACTAAGACCCTCAGAAGTAGGGTCATCTGGATATAAGTGTATCCTACCATGATTTTGAGTATTTCAGCTGCTGCACCAGCTAATAGGTTACTATGAGATGTTTCCATCTCTCCCTATACATAGATCTGGGAAAGCATGTAGTGTTAAACACAGATATGCAAAAGGCTCTGGGCACTTGAAATAACTGAGAAATGGATAGAAGTTTCACTGCATACTTATTGCCTTATATTGACTTTCAAAATGGACAGGGTCACCTTTGTATTTCAGTCATAATTCTCATAGTTTAGCATGACAATCTATTTCTTTAATTTTTCAAAATTTATTTTACCAACCATGACTAGTTTTTAAATTTCCTGTTATATTTTTTTCTAAATTTGGACCTTTCATATCCCTTAAAACTATCAATTACCATGAAGTGTTTGTAGTATAGTAAAGGCAGGAAACAGTGACAGGTAAAAAGCATCAGGTTATTTCCCTATCTTTATTCAATGCATTTGCTTTACTAGGTTATAGAACAAGAACCTCAAAAGCCATTTGTGAGCCTTAGACTTTTACAACCACTCCATTCTTGATTTGAGAATGGAGGCTTTCTCTAAACAAATAAGAAGGGAATTTTCTTCCATAATATTTCCAAGGAAAAATGAAGGTTTCTCTATGTCAATGATGTTTTTTAGGAGCCTTGGATTATGAAAGTTGTAGGGTACAGTTAATCTGCTAAGCTATTTTATTTTAACAGCTCTGATTACATAAGATTACATATTTTAACAGCTCTGATTACATAAGTTTTTACTACCTCCCTCTTACATGAGTCTAAAATCCATCAGAACTCCCATGTGATGGAACACAGAAAAACAAAAGGAATGAAAAAAGTAACAACCACAGCATCTTAGTCACACCACTGAATGTCATCAATATTTTGTAGCCGCCCAAGTGATACAGTGTGGGAACAGGACCACTCACCCTACCCCCCCCCCCCCACTTCCCGGTTTTATAACTGAGATCAAATCACTTAATCTTTTTGAGCATCAGTTTATTTATTAATACAATGCAGGGTGGTAATAACATCCACTCTGCCAAGTGATTTTTATTTGTAGAAGTCCTAGTATAACATCTGAGACTAGTAGTAGATGATTAGGAACTAATGTTTATTATTTCTAAGAACAATGGTTTCCAGATCTAAATTCAGAGGCAGCTTGATGTTGAAGGTCAAACAAAGACTGCAATAAAGTCTAGCTTTCAGTGCTCCTTTTTCTATATAAATTAGCAAAAGTTAGAAAATTACCTATCAAATCAGGTCTTTAATTTCCTCATCTGTTATCTGAGGTAATAGATATAGCCACATTTAAAGGCTCTTTTTACAGATTTAGAGGAAAACACGTAAAAAGTAAAATCTGACTGTATTCCTGTTACAGAAATTCAAAGTTGACGTTCTTGTTATTATTAAATTTTGTGTTCAAATTTTAAAGAATGAAATAATTTAGATCCATTATCAGATGTGTCCAGGGAATCAAAGGTGAATATTGTTTATGATGAGGTTTTTAATGGTAGCATACTGGAAATATTCACCATTTGGGTCTTTTTACCCCATGCCCCAAAAGACTCCTAATATGTAGCATCTTTTTTAATTTTCACCAAACAAAATCTCCCACCCCAACCACTCATACTATACCAGCAGAGAAGTGAGATAAGATACTGACAAATGACATTTGTGACACCAACAAACAGTAATGAGATGAGTTACTGAAAAGTGGCCATTGTAACAGATAAGAGTTGAAGGTAGGAGGTGCTTCTAACACATCACCTGGTTGCTTCCCATGTTTCACCTGATTGTATTCTATGTCATACTAACATGACCTTGAAGTCTCTGACTAAGAATAAGACTGTGATCATGTTCTCACTGCCCTGGGGATCAGAGGACTTGGGTCTGTTCCTCTCTCCCTAGGAACCCTAAGACCTTTGAAGAATCAATTAACTACATTTGAAATTCAACTGACTCTGACCCTGACAGGTTTTCTGAGATTATTTCCAAACTGTTAAAGTCATTATTCAATTAGTACGAAGATATGTCTTTTTCATTTTTTCTCTAGGTGACATGAATTTTTGTTTTGAGACAAAATGGAGAGAACTTGGATTTTCACAAGGAAAAGAAAAGTTCCTTATTTTATAGGTCCTCATGAATATTTGTTCTCTGTGTAGATAATTTCACTGATCACTTCAAGAATGCCTTCTGAAAAAAAAAAACCTATTTGTGTTTAGATACTTGGATAAAGTGGGATAACAGACTTATTAATGAGATAACAGCACAGCAATAGTTTGAAGAATATAATGTCTTGTCTCCTCTTCAGTTATTATTTTTCACTTTTTCATTGGGGTATCATGTTTACAATATTGTATGATTTAAGGAAATAGGTCTACACTGCTTCAGATCTATGTTAACATACGACACCTAGCACCAAAGACAAGTAGTCCTTTGCAATAGACCACAGACCACCTTTTTTGTCCTTAATCCTTAATTCTACTAAGGGTCTATTGCACCCTTAGTAGAATTATGACTGCAGAACTATTGTGCTATTTTACATGGGTCTTTCCTGTATTGTAAAGATGTAGTTATAGAAAATTAAAGTAGGTTTATTAATTTTTAAAATATTTACTACAAAACTGTGATATATGTGGTTTACAACATCTTTCCACAAAATAACGATCTCATACAAAATGATACCATATTTTAAATAATTACTGATCTAAACTTTAGCATCAGTAATATATGTGTGTATATATATATGATGCTTTGCAAGAACTGTTAAACATATGGAATTAAAATTTAATATTAGTCAGTTTCTTTTGTTTTGTGTAAGAGTAATCCCATCAGGCATTTCAAAACTCATGAACTAAAGGCACTGAAACAGAGAGAAAATCTTAATGACATGTACAAGAAATTTTCTTTGATTAAACAGTGAAGTGTGTCTAAATAGAGAATTTGAAAGATGTGAAAAATATCAATAAGTAATTTATCTGGTTTAGCACTTTATAGAAGAAATTCACCAATTATTCTCCTTTTCCTATTGTATCAACAATGCTTGAAAGCATTATCCTGGTAACACCATCTGTGGCACTTCTCTGAAGTTATTTCAAACTAATCACTTGCTTATAGGTGAACATATTGCCAATGGTTAATACTGAACCATTAGATTACTGGTTATTCACTTGATCCACAAATTTCTCTTGTATCCCTGCTCTGGAAGACAATGTATCAGACATGGTAGGAATATAAAGATAAATTAGACTTGAATTCTGTAGTAGATTGTATGGTGGGCTTCCCAAAAGCAAAGTCTACATCCTAACTCCCCAAACCTGTGATATTTCTTTGGAAAAAAGTTCTTGGAGATGTAACTAACCATCTTGAAATCATGAAATAATCCAGAGCTATTCAGCAGGGCCCTGAATCCAATGAGTATCTTTGCAGACAAAGACAATGGGAGATTTAACATAGACAAAAAAAAGAAAAAAAAAAAAGAGGCGATGTGGGCCCAGAGACAGAGTTTGAAAAAATGTGGCTACTACTCAAGAAATGTCAAGAGTCACAAGATGTGGGAAGAGAGAGGACATTAATTCTACCCTAGAGTTTCTAGAAGGAATGTGGCCCTGCCAATAACTTTATTTTAAATTTTTGGCCTCCAGAACTGTGACAGAATGAACTTACATCACTTAAACAATCAAATTCATGTAATTTGTTATGGCAGCCTCAGGAAACTAATATAGATTCTGTATCCAAGAAAGAGAACATTTTTCTTCCTGCATTATTGTATTCCCTTAAGATTAGGTGGAATAGGAGTTAGAAGAAGGGATTGATACTGGAGGTATCAGGATACACATTTCATAGAGGAAGGATTTGATAATCCTCTTTAAATAAGAATAAGATTACATTCAGAAAGAAAGAACTTAGAATAGTTGTATGGAAGGGTGGGAGATAGTGTACAGATGCTGGGATGGAGATAGATATAGTCAGTGTATACCAAGCAGAAGAGAGTTTATGATCACAGTTGTTATGTGAGGAACTTTAAAAGAGAGGAGGGAGGAGTTCAATTTGTTTGGGAATGGAAGTGGTGCATGTAAGACTGGAACTAGAAAGAGCTCTGTGTGAGTGTCCCACCAGAATGTGGACTTCATCATCAATCCTTAGGTAATTGGGAATTAGATTTTTAAGCAGGAAGTTGATGGGGTCAAACTGTGTTAAAAAAGGATTTGGGGCCACAGTGATGATTTATAGTTGAAACAATACTGGAGGGATGGAGAGACTAATTAGTTCAGAAAAGAGGACTCTCTTTAACCATGTTTCCTCTAAGTTAAAATGTAGAAATTTTAACCACTTGTGCCTCAGAATGTGACCAGTTGGATATAGGGTCTTGAAAGAGGTAATAAATATAAAATGACTATTGCATCACAATTTATAATAATTTTAAGACTTGGAAACAACCTAGCTGCCTACTGATAGATGACTGGATAAAGATGTGGTAAATATATGAAATGAAATACTATTCAAGTGTAAAAATGAAAAAAAAAAGTTATTTGCATGAAAAGGAAGGAACCTGAGGGATTATGCTGAGTAAAGTAAGTCAAAAGGGGGGAAATAATAGACATAGAATGGTCATACCACACCTGTTTGTGGAATACTAAGATCTCCCACTGTCTTTTTCTAGGAAGATATTCATCATCGGATTTAGGGCCCTCCTGGATAATCCAGGATTATTTAATGATTTCAAGATGGTTAGTTATATCTGCAAGAGCTTTTTTCCAAATAAATAAATCAAATGAGGAGATAAAACCAAATAATAATAAAACATGGACTTTGACAATAGAAGGCAGTCATGTAAGTGGAACAGACTAAGGAAGTCTAATGGATGGTGGTGGGTTTTCTTGTTTTATTATTTGTTTAATAATATATTACAAATAAAAATAAAGGTAAAATAAGGCCAAGTGGGCATGACCTAATACAATATGATTGGAGTCCTGTAAGAAGAGAATAATTTGACACAGACAACACACACAAGGGACAACCACAAAAGAGCACAGTGGGAAGGTAACAATATTCAGTCCAAGGAGATTAGCCAGTGAAACCAAATCTGAAGACACACTGACCTCCAACTTCTGGCCATCATTTCTCTATAGGTGTGGGAAAATTAACTTTTGTTGCTCATGTTACTTACTCTATGATATGATGATATGGTAGATCTAGCAAGCTAATTCAGAGTTTCATAACAGGGCTTAATTTCATGACTTTCCAAAAGGAGGTATCCCATTTCCATTTTCTAACTCTGAAAACATGGTTTCCCAGCACACAAGAACAGCAGCAGCTTTATGCTTGCTACAATATTTCTTCTATCCAGGATATTAAACAGGATCTCATCTGGTTTAAAATCTTTGCATTTTCCACTTGCCTTCTTGATCATAAATAATGATATAGGAAAATGCTTCCTTAAGGTATCTGTTGATTAAGTTATAAAATATGCCCATATGATGAGCTTTTGGGCGCCCAGACACAGTAATCTATCTTGATCCTCCCTTTCCTAACCTGTCCAGAATTTATCCATCACTCAGGCTAATGCCAAAGTATATGGTCTTGTCCTGAGGGTGAACAGTAGTTGAGAAGTAAATGAAAAAAATATGGGCTATCTCAGTAGTTCATATTGCAGAATTCTGATTGAGAATAAAATGCTGTTGAGTGACTCAGTCAAAATACAACTGTGAGAAGTAGAGACAGGCACTGGAAGAGATGTCCATCTGGTCACCCCTTGGGGTCACCATCAGTGGTTTGCTTCAGCATTGCCAAGATAAAGCCTTTACATTTTGCTGCTGTAAAAATCAAAGCAAAATAATTATTGGAATTTTGATGTAAAACTTTTCAGAAATATGTTCAGATATTCTTTGATGTGTTTTATTATGTAAATCACAGTTACTAACGGCCTAACCTGAGAGCGCATGCTCAGCCATAAAGGCTTGAAACTGACAAGCAGTTAGCCCCTCCCTAGATGTGTTGTGGAGAGGAAGGTTCAAACTTGTAGGGAACTTAGGGAGATGATGATCAATCTAGGAGGCAGGTCACATACTTATCATATCAATTACTGTAAATTAATGCAGTACTGACCAAGCTGCAGTCAGCTAAATTGCTGTGAGGTATAAGCAGCTGACTATTTACTTACATGAGCTCAACAATGAGGCAAGTGAGATGGGAGTCATGAAAGGAATGTAAGATCTATCCTCATCCTGCAGAATGAATAAGTCAGCTGAATGCACAAGACACAGATGAAACAGTCAGGTCACAGGAAACAGGGTTCAGATGTGAACATTGTCTTCCAATACATGGTTGAGAATCTAGAATTTCAGAATTTTAGCAAGATTCCACAGACCAATTTAGTTGTTAGAGGTTTTATAGAAAATACAGTTTGAGGGGTATTGTCTACCCACACAGTGACCATTACATAAGTTGTGTACATTGTTCTAGGTTCTGATAAAATGATGAAGACAAACATGCTACTTACCCTTATGGAGCTTACAGTCCTATGTGAGACAAGCATTACTTCCATAACGTAGATTTTAAGTTATAAACTGTGATAGGAACCTTGAAAAAGTTGTTAGGGAATGTAAACTGGAGGAGTAGGTAGTCAGCATGGCATGTGATCAAAAGTATGAAGGATGAATGTCAGGATCAGGTGGTAGAAGTGGGAGCATTCCAGAAATGGGAATTCTGTGCAGAGACCCTAGATAGAGGTCTCTCCTCTCCCCCATCTGCAGAAAGTCAGCCAATCAGTGCATTGGAGATCACGGTGGGGGTGGGGATGGCTCCCAATGGAATGAAAAGATAATTCTTTTTTTCAGATGTTTCTAGGATTGTATCTTTTTCGAGGGTTACATATTGAAAATTATGCACCCCCTCTTAAGCAGTGCATTTATGCACTCCCAGTTCTGGAAGTTCACAAATATCCTGAAGACCATTCATGAAATTAACTATAAATACTTCTGCTTAAGGACAGATGGTATTGGCTCTCAGGAAGGGAAAGGGTTTTCAAAGCAAGGAAATGAGCAGTGTTTTAAAGGTTGGGAATGAGTAGCGTTTGCAGGATTACAGAAGGCAGGCGTTCTCACCAGGCATGGTTTTTATCAGTCTTACTCCAGTTCCAGTGAATGCTCTCAATTCACAAAAGTCAAAGTTTATAATAAGGGAAAGGATATTTCTCTGCTTGTGTGCATCTGCAAATTTGCTCTCATTGCTAACAGTGGCATTTGGCCTTTAGAGTATGGTCTCTTCCCTTCTCCTCCTGGCTCAGCTCTCTCCTCCTGGTGTGGTTCCTATCAGCACCAGTGAGTGTGTGCCGTGTATAAAGCTAAGACAGAGAAATAGTCTCCATGCCACTGATTTTCTGACTCAATGGGCTTCAAAAGCATCAGTAAGAATGTTAACAAAGCTGAGGAATACAAATTACATCCTAATGCACTTTTAATTTGTATTTGGCCAGTTAAGTCAAGCAATTTATAAAATATGTGGCCAGAAAGTCCTATTACTATAGAATTCACATTTGATGGGGGGGGGGGTCAACCTTTCCATAAACATAAGACTACAAACTAGATACTTCAAATAAGAAATGTGGGCAGGCAGGTATTCAGCTCTCCTGTGGAGACTATTTTCAATATTAATTATCTTGCTGTGTCTTAAATGGTTTTTGTTTGTGTGTTAAAGGATTTGTAAAGATTAGAATATGTAAATGACAAAAATTAATTTTCTTGAACTTGGACAGTATTTTGCAGTCAACTGTAAAAAGTCAAAGAGGGTGAAAAGGAGTTTTATGTTCTCATTTCTTCATTTTCTAATGTGAAAACAAACTGAAGTGTTAGTACAAAGAAAAGCAGGGTGTGCATGAAAAGCAAAGCACTGGGGATAAAAAACAATTGTTTCTTAGGCTGATGATGCTTAGTGCAGTCATGGCCAGAAGCCTTGGCAGGACTGAAACCCCTGAGCTCAGAAGCTTCATAGTTCAGGTGTCAGGGAAACTCAGGCAGAAAATGTGAGCTGAAAGTGTGCAGCATGATGCAGAGGGGCTGCTATATGCCCTGTGAGAAAGGAATGTCATCTGTCAAACTGCAAATGCTTTCTCTTCTCCACGGCCAACACGTGGCTTCAGTGAAGTTTGATTTTAATTGGGCAGAAATTAAGTCCTGAAAAAGGTCTGTGATGGTTCTGGGCAGGATCTGTTCACAAAAGCTTCTCTTTGGGTGGAAGATAGAAACTAGAGGCAGTGATATAACCAGCTTGGTGTCAGTAGGTGTGTTGAGGAAGAGGCTTGCAATATCAGTAAGTGTATTAGACTCATCATAGTGTATTAGGTTTGTCATGCAAGACTAGATGGCATAAACAGCAGAAACTTATTCTTTTCCAGTTCTGGAGGCTGGAGGCCTAAGATCAAAGGGTCAGTAGTTTGTTTTCTCTGGAGGCAATATTTTTTTCTGTCATTAATATATATATATATATATATATATATATATATATAATGGAAATTTGATTTATTTAGCATCTCAGGAGGAACCAAGAGAGGTAGGGAGAAATTCTCTCTTTTCAAGAACTCTACTCCCTGACTTGCAGGTAGATGTCTTCTCTGGGTGCTGCATGCTTATATGTGCTTACATGATCTTTGCTCTGTGTGCACAACCTGGAAATGTCTCTTCTTTTTCTAAGGACCTCAGTTCTCTCAGATTAGGGTCCCATCCTTACGATCTCATTTAACTTTAATTATCTCCTATTAAAGCCCTATCTTCAGATACAATCACATTGAGACTGAAGATTTCAACACAAGAATTTGGGAAGGAACCAAAATTTTGTCTGTACCAGTAGAGTGTAGGGATTGACTAAAAGGAAGAATAAAAAGTGTAAGTTCATTTTTCTATGTAACTAGGGAGAAAGAATAATTTTGACTTGAAGAATAGGAACATTTCTTAGAGGATTTGTGATTTAAGTTAAGTCTTGAATAATGGTAAGAACATTGACAGTATGAGGGAGGGAAGAGAAGTTATGTATTTCAGAAGACACAGAGGACTTTTCAAGAAAGTTTAAACTTAAAAGAAAAATTGTATTCTGTAATTCTTAATATAATGCTCCCTACCCAGTAAAAAGTTATAGCAAATTGAATACAAAAGCACATCATATACCAAAATTGCTGAAATACCTATTTTTAAATTCCACAATATGATAAATTGAAAAGGAAATGAGAAATTAAGAAATTTTGAAAGATGGTGATATATCCCCATGGATGCAGAGAGGCGAGAAGGAGAAATATATTTAAGGAGTAAAGAAAGAAGGACTTTTTTATTTCCTAGTATTCTGCCATAAGTGGAATCATGAAGGGGCAGACATAATGCTGCCATCATACCTCATTGTAGCTCTTCATGAGAATATGAAGACACAACAAATTTAGTTCTAGACTCGGAAAGCAGCACATTCTTGAATTGTAATTTGAGTGACATTTTCACATGGTAACTTCATAGAAAGAGAAGTTTCATTTCTTGTTCTAATATCCAAAAGGTTATCAGTAACTTAAACAGAGTCGGAGAGAAGTAAGTGTGAAACACAGACATGGAGCGAGAGAAAACTGAAATGAGGATGTGAGCAGACACCTAAAAGAAAGATGAAAAATGAGAGCTAGTGAGAAGATGAGGGAGAAGAAGAAGGAGCAGGAGTTAGTTGGGTTTGCAGTGGGGGTGTTAGTCAAAGCATACACATTGGCTTCATGAACTACTACTGTAGCTCTCCTATTGCTTTCATGAGCTATTGAAAGGCAGGGCAATAGACACTCACTAACTCTCTTAATAGTACCTGCTGGTTAACCAAAGCAAACAGTTCTTTATTTCTCATCCCTTAATTCCTAAAAGACTGTTCTGAATTAGACAGGGACAAAAGCCTACCTGGAATAACTTTTTCCCTGGGCTTCAAAATCTGGGGGGCAGAGCAACCTCACCACACATCCTAGCAGAATGAGTCTCAGTCTTCTACCCCCTCCAGTCACATGAGCATGAATGGCATCTTCCCATCCTTAAGTAAGCTCTTCATGGCAGGACTTCTTTGTTGGGGGAAAGACTTCTCTAAGGGGAGGCATCAGAACTTTGGGGTAGGGTCTGAAGGGTGGTGGTACTCAGGTGACATAGTTGAAATCTCACTGCTGAGAAATTCTAGTTTCTCTTCAAAAAGTAAGCCCCACTCTGACCATAATTGGTAGCAAATCAAGTTGTAGAATTTGAATAGAAATCAGAGTTCCCAGCTAAAATTTGGTGCCCTTCCTAGGGGAAGCAGGAAACCATAAGCTGATTTGGATAATCATAGTCAACAGGGGGACAGTTTTCTGGCACTGCGAAGAGTGCAGGGACACCAGATGTGATGACCTAAATTCGCTGCCTTTTCCTATCATAATGCACATGTAGGGTTAGTAAGCAAGTCAAACTACTTTCTACCTTCCAGTCACTTGTCTTTTCAGCCACTATCTGTGACCCATGCAAGAGGTGCTTGGGAAGCATGGGCTACACAGACCTATAATTGTGACATCAGGGCACAGACTGCACGGGGCAGGCATATGTATACATGTGCACACCTGGGCCTAGAAGGGAAGGAGATAAGGGCTTCTCTCTGTGGGTTGGAGCCCTCGAGTTGTCTCTCTGCTGGGTCTTCCTCCTTGATTCAGTATTAAAAATCTGTGAAGTTCACCAAAGTGTCCCTTCCTTCCTTCCTTCCTTCCTTCCTTCCTTCCTTCCTTCCTTCCTTCCTTCCTTCCTTCCTTCCTTCCTTCCTTCCTTCCTTCCTTCCTTCCTTCCTTCCTTCCTTCCTTCCTTTTCACTCTTCAAGAACCAACATGAACCTACCCAGTCTAGCGTGGTTGCAAAACAGCAAGTCATCTGGAGACATGGGCAGGAAGTCATGTGTATATATGTGCTCCCCCACCTGCTTCTTAAAGCCCACTATCTCCTCACTGCCCTCAGAATAATAACGTGTCTCTATGAATTACTATAGGGTAAATGAGTTGGTCGAACTATTTCCTCCATTAGACTCTATGGCCAGCACCTGTGGTATTGTGTCCTCTCCATGATTATACATAACTGACCCAGTGGGTGTACACATGCATGAATGGGCTCACTTGGGTCTGGGAGGCAAGGATAAAGGGGTAGTGTTCATACTGGGGAGAGAGCCTGTGGAGAGCACAGTGGGGAGAATGCTGGTGCAAGGGGGGGAGAGTGGAGAGAAAGGGGGAGGGAGGGGAAGTGGGGGAGAGAGACTAAGGAATGTGTAAAGATTCCTGGGGGCATTGCCTGTCCCCCCTATCCCCCCCCCAGGTTTTGGCCCTGCACTGTCCTGTCTAGCCCATGCTTGTGGAACGATGACCTTCCGATATTCTGTACCCTCCCTCTGCACAACCAGGGTCCAGTCTGCAATCCCAGGAGCTCTCAGCAGTTTTGATATATGATGAGGTCTTATGTTCAATCCAATATCTTTCTCCTCTGTGGAGAGCATTATACAGCATTTCCTCAAACAGTGTTGTTTAGTTCAATATGATTTCTTTATATTTGTAGTTGGATCCCTTCCATTTTGCAACAGAAAACATCCCTAGGTGAAAAATTAGGAATAAGTGATATTAAACTCTAACCATATTTTTGCATTCCTTCTTCAGTTAACTTAATTCCATCCCTTTCCAGAATTAACTGTTAAGTCACTGAATTACACCCCTCTTCCCTTCTTATGATTAACTATTAACTGACTTCACCTACATTCCTGGGAACTTGGAAAATTGACTTACATACCTCCTAGAAAAATTCTCAGTATTTGGTGAGTTGGTAGTGATACCAGAAACAAACATTTAATAATAACCTGAAACCATAAAGTATATAGAAGAAAACATAGGTGAAAACTCCATGATGTAAACCTCAGTAACATCTTTGCAGACTCATCTCCAGATGCAAGGAAAACAAAGGAGATGGTAGGTAATTGGGAAGACATCAAACTAACAATGTCTGTACATCAAAAGAGAAAAAACAAAATAAAAGAAACAAACATTTGCTGACTGCTGATAAAACCCTTTGTAAGAAACATCATACACCTGAACCTTCTCCTAGATAGCTAGGTACCTGTTAGGACCTGTACTTCCCTCACATTTCTTTGCCCCTTTATTTAGATGTTTGGTGTTGTTTTAGTGATTAGCAGTGTGCCATCATGTATTTATTCTTGTTTATATCAATTAATCTATGGAAAAACAGGTTTCATTATGAGATTTTTTGCTTGAAGTCACAGTTTACAAGAACCTACTGATAACAATAAGGGAAGATTTATTGTATTTAGAGTTGCAAGGGATAATTTAAAGTTTAGAAATGATCCTGGCCTTCAAAAAGCTTACAGACTTAACATCATGTAAGAACTCTAATTAAAGAGGAAAGTAGTAAAAACATTGCCCCCATCATTTCCATGACTTGGGGCAAATCACAAGATTTTTCCTGTCACAATTTTTCATAACCAGATAAAAAGCATCAAACAAAACAAAACAATACAAGCAAACAAAACTGAAAAGATGGCTTTGAACGAAGGGTCTCTTCCTGTAGAGAGATAGTGAGGGAGGGTCTCTCCTAACTTTGTTCTGGCAGTGGTAGGAAACATGGCAAGGCAAGGCATCTTTACTTTTTTGGCAATTTCTCTACATTTTTCTATATATTACTATATTCCTATATATTTTACTATATTCTTCAGATCAAGTCCATTGCTTGGCCATATCCAAGAATGTTCATAAGAACTAGGCAGAAACATTCTGATTAATGCATTCAAGAGAAAACCAGATGATTGGTATTTAGATAGAGAAGCATCAGAAGTAAGCACTTGCAAGAGAAATTTCCCAACTGATTTAAAAAGCCATTATTTGTGGAAACAATAGATTTTTGCATAGATGGACGTGTCACTATGTCTCTCCATTCTCCTATAATACAGATGTCAGTCTTGTCCCAATGGTGTTATCTCCATTAAGGCTGCATTTTATTGAGATCACTGCTTCTCACCAGTGGGTTAGCGCCATTAGTGCTCCAATTTTCAGCCATTGTGACCTCTCATTACCCAGGGTGTTTGCTTCATGATCACATAAAGCATACACTAATAGAACCACTGGCATTTTAGATTTCATTACAATTCATATTTTGTTTAGCACTTTCCTCCCTTTGCTTTAATTTCTGTGCATGGCTGAATGGCCTCATTTCCACAGAAATGAAGTTAGACCCAAAAGCTACAGGCGCTGGTTCTAAGTAGTGATTTATTTCTGAGATTTGGTGTCTTTCTACCCCAAGGTGGGAACAAACACAGATATACATACACACAGAGCTCTTTATCTTCTCCTGCCTATGTTGTTTTCTTTATCTTTCCTAGGAATAGATATGGAAACAAATAATTGCTCTGCTCAATTGCTTTTGATGGATCATTTGAAATCATAGAGTAAGTACATCTGATTGTAGGCTGGGTGGTTATAATAGCCATAGTCTTGTTATTTTATCAATATTTTCTACTTTTGGTTGAATACACAGAGAGAGAGAGAGAGAACTGCAATTCCAGTCTTTTTTTTTAACTGAATTGATTGTTTCTAAATGGGTGAGTTCATCAACTAGTACATGTTTCTGAATGAAGTGACCATCTTTCCCCTTGACTTCAATTGATTTATTGATAGAAGCCATCACATTGGCTTTGGTGGATGCACAAGCACTTTAGCTGTCTTTTTTCATTGTCTGTATGATTTTATAAAGAGTCTCAACAAAATCTGAACAAAATTCTTCTGAATGAAGTTAATACTATCATATGCTACCTCCGTAGAAAATAAATGTTTTAAATTTAAGGAGTTTGAAAATTATAGAGCTTCCTGCTGCTCCCACATTTGAAGTCACTCCACAGGTAAAGGCTCCAAATTTCCTTTTAACATATGTTGGGAGGACTGCTCATTCTCACCAGAATCATAAAGAAGATTAAAGCTGAGTTGCCTCTTAGCACCAAGTTTTTATCCTTGTCATTCTCATTTTGTGCTGTTGTCTCAGCTACCAGAACAATTGGATTAAAGGTCTTTTGCTTGTTTTGTCTTCAGTTTTGTCCAGCACTTCAGATTTGATTCATTTCCTTGCAATCCTTCATTTAGCTTCTGAAGCAATCCTTTTTATCTTCCTAAACTTCCTTAACATTTGGCCCATGTGAACCTCAGCTGTCAGCCCTCACCCAACTCAATGCCTGGGTCCTTGACTTTATTCTACCAAAACCATGGGTTCAGTGAGATGTAATGACTGCTGGTTCAAAAGACAGAGAGGAAAAGTTTTTGATGATTTTCTAAAAATTAAAATCTGGGTGGAAAAAATTACTGGTTAACTAACTGGGGAAAACCTGAGTAGCAAGAACATACAGGGGAAGCTTATCAGAGAGGTAAAATCATTTCTTAAGGCTTAAGTCTCCTGAAAGGTTGATGGTGGGTATGAGGAGCTGAAGTGACTGACAGAAATCAAGGTAAGAGTTCACAACTCTCTCCTACATGGACACAAGAGTATGCTTTATCACAGTGTTAGCCTCTCAGATGAAGCACAAAAATGTTCCTCCAAAGAACCAGAGGCAGTTTTTGTCTTTTGGAGGTTCTCCTCCAGTCTGCTGACTGTGGATTTATCCATGCACCCACAGAAGTCTCCATTTCACCCACCAAGAGTGCAGAGAGCTTTCCCAACATCCTCCTCAAAGGTGGCAGGAGAGAAGTTTGGCTCCAAGTTGGAGGCAGAAAGGAACTCTATGGATTTAGTGCTGGAAGATGGACATTTAAGATGGGTTTGGAAGAGATGCTGATCTGTAAGTGGGGAAGTAGGTTAGGGGAGTGAAAGGACAGTTCAGCCAGTTACAGAGCACAGTGATGTAAAGACAGGGGCTGGCAAGCAAGTTCAGGGCTCAGGAAAGTTTTCAGTACGAGAGAAGTGGGTTTAAAACCCATTTCTACTTTTGTATAAATGATTAAAATATAACAAATTTATAGATTAAGCATAATATAATATACATATCAAATATAATAAATATAATGAAATTAGAGGCAGAGATTTATCATTTTATAACCCCCTTCCCATCCCCATTTTAGCCCATGAGATCAATTCTATCACATTTTTTGGAAAAAATTGGGATACCAAAAAAGAAAAGTACAACTTGAAATCTACCAGACCAGACTAGAAAACACTGGAGAGAAGGAGGAAAAGAATGTTAACAGGATGTGTTGTCACATCTACAGCCCAAACTTTGAATGTTTATTTTAATTTTTTGCATTTAATTTTGGAGACACTGAAAAAAGTTGTGCATTTCAAAATAAAAGAATTTGGAAATAAATACTATTTCTATCTATGAGGAATGTTGGACTTTCAGTGCAAATAGGACACTGGAGGTGATCTGTTTTGGTGGCATCTAAAACCGTGCTAAGGAAGGGGTCCTGAGTCTGGAGAGTAGAACCAGAGATGTGAAAAGGAGAGCTGTGTGGGAGGAGGTGATGCAAGACATTGATGGAGTGTGCTGGACACAGGGAAGCAGAAGTTAAAAAATGCCCTCAAGGTTATGATCAGTGAGTGACGATAAACCTGGTACAATTGCAGAGACAGAAAACACAACCCCAAAGAGAAATAGCAGGCTTGGGAAAGGAGATACTTTGTTTAGGGAGTTTAATGTGCTGATTGCAGAAATCAAATTAGTTAAGGATTACTAGGGAGGTAAAAAATACACAGATGGGCTGGGAGATCATTTTAGAGAGGACAATTACAAAAACAGGGAAAGGGTAGAAACTGTTTATTTGCCTCTTAAAAAGACCACCTTCCAGTTCAAGAATATGGTCCAGAGGGGAAAATCTCATGCTAATTCTAATTCTAATTCCAATACTGGTGACTTCTGAGAAGCTCCCCAGAAGCTCACTTTGTGTGAACTGGAGTCAGAGATGGCCTCAGGGCAAGCCCACTGGCGCTGATTGGTTGTGTGGGTGGGAAATTGAGCTGTATCTTGCTTTTTGCTGCAAACTTGTGTCTATGGCTAGAGGAAGAGGCTGTTTCGTGGATGGGGGTGAGGGGAGCTGCTGCACAAATTGGACAACCAAATACAATCAAAAGGTGTGCTGCTTCGTCACCTCACAACCGTCCCATCAGAAATGGCTCTTTAAATTGTATGGCCAGCCATCTTTCCCTAAAAATGCTTAAAACACCTGGGATGGAAGGTTAAAATTCACAAACAAAAACCCTTTTTGTTCTTACAGAAGAGATCATTATTAATCAAGCTATTCAGAGGATAATGAAGTCCCCTTTCTTTTTGCAGGTGCCTTGGCTATACTCCCACAGTCCGAGTCCCTGGTCCTTGCCAGGGTGTCCTGATGGAAGGGGTTCGCCAGGCTTTCTGTGGACTCTCGCTGGCTGCCATGGATGTGGGCCCCCACCTCTGACATCCGGTGATCTGCATCACCTCACCTTCTTCCATGGCCTTGAGAACTGGCACTTCAGGCAAGCATGAGTCACCATAGCCACTGCAGGGGCAGGTGGGAGGGGGTGCCCCTGCCCATGTCTGAGAAGGTGTTCCTGATGAGGACAAGTGGACAGCTGAACTCAGTTATTTTTCTCTCTTTTGGCTAAATGGCATGGAACTGGACTACATTTCTTTGGCGTTCTTTGCAAAGGGATATTTGTTTAAGGAGCCCATATAAATGGATAATTTTATTGAAAGGAAAAATATACAAACTCCTATAATCTGGAGAAACATTTCCATAGGAACCATAGTGTTCCAGTCATGTCAAGTCAAAACAGACAAAACCAAGAGCATTAACAGCTGCAATGATGTTTATCTTTGAGGGTGTGAAAATACAGAAAGGAGTCCTAAGAGGATCTTCTGACTTAAGATTCATAAAAGGAAATGGCAATGTCAGTTTTTTTGCCATAGTTACTGATTACTGGATTTACATGATGGTGTTCACTTGGTAAAATTCACACGTTATATGCTTATTATCAACAGAGTTTATAAAGCAAACAAAATAAAACTACCACTCATCTGATCATGCCACTCTTTTGCATTAGAAAGCTCACCACAGCTGTCAACCTAAAGTTCAAATTCTTAGCTTACAATATGAGCTTTCACAATCTGTATCCATATTTCTCCAAACCCTATCTTTTACCTATCTCTGCCAAATAGCCTATCCTCTCACCACAGTGAATTTTTTCAGATTATTACTTTCATTTTCTATGTACTTGCATATCTTCAAGATTTTTCTTGTGTTGTCCTCTCTGCTTGGAATATGCATTCACATTTTTTAACTTGATAACCCAGCTTGAGTGACATGTCACTTCCCACACCAGTATTACTTCAATAAAAATTTTTTTAAAGAGGGACAGAAACCTTCTAGTCTGTAAAAGCTCTTCCCCTTCCCCTGTACATATATTGCTGTTAAAACACCCTTCCCCAGTTCACAATAAACCCTTATATGTAGTTGCTGAATTAATAGTTTCTTTGTGAGTGTGGCAACCTGAAATAATGGGATTCATATTTCTAAGAACCTCCGGATGTAGATAGATGCAGAGACTGTCACAGGGAATTATGGGCTTCGCTGTTTCTCATTCTGCTTACTTAGTGCCATTGCCCCACCCCTAGCAAAGGGAGAACATCTTTGTAGGCTTCAAAGCTTTTTATGTGGCTGCATTATTTACTGGGGCTATCTCTTGATGGTTCCGGTAGCAGCTGCAGACTAAAGATAACTTTATTTTGCTCTTATCTTTTTGGGGGGATGGGGAAAAGTAAGAAATGCAGGTATTTGTTTATTCCAAGCTAAAATAAAATATTTTAATCTACAAAGCATGACCAAAAACAAAGTAGGGTCAAATTCTGTTCTATTCTTAGGATTCTCTGTGCTTCTTGAGCCCTGTTTCATTCTTCCAGCTGCATCTTGAAAGAAGTTTCTAGATGTTAAGATTTCACTTCTACAGGATTTAGGTCTACGCATATTAACTTGATCACACTGAATGACTCAGAAATACTCTTCCAATGTTGTATCCAGTTATTGTGTTAGGAATAAATACATATTGGAAGATTAATACTGGCTTGTGAGAGTTCATCCTTATACCAAATACACTAATACATGTATATAAAGAGAAAACAGAGATTGCATGAAAATTTGTTTTCATTCTCCAGTGCTATAAGTAATTGAAACAGGTGAATAAAAATTCACATTAATTTCACTGGACACCTTTTGGATGTGTTTTTCTCTGAATTCATCTTATGTGCACCAGTTCAAGCCTCACAGTTTCTTCAGCCTCTGCAATTACATTCGCCTAATGCTGTGTCTACCCTGGAGATATAAATGAGCTAAAAAGAGACTTTCTAATCAACTTCATAATTATGTAGTCAGATGGAAAATACTGATAACCAAGTCTTATTCTTAGTTATGAGCTCTGCATATTTGGAAGTGGATGGGTGTGCTGCGACATGGAGTAGATCACAGGCTGGATCTGGGGTGTGCAAATCACCCTCTTGACAAGTCTCAGATTTCTAAAGAAGCCTTAAAATGTTAAAAGCCAAAAAAGCTACATTAAGATTTGGACAGAGTGTGCCATTCTCTTTGTAATGATTCTATGGTGGGTCAGATCCCCGTGCAGTTAAGACCTCTGAGTAATCCAGGGCATAGAATAGTGAAATTTTTACTCTTAGCAGCCACATGGGGTTGAGGGACCCACTTGGCATCAGAACAGAGCTTGATTTAGCTCAGCTCATGGACTGAGCTCATGGACCAGGCACTCCCCTTGACAAGCTTCTTCTTGCTATTGAGCTTCTTGTCACCTTGTCTATGAAGTGCAAAGATACTCGACAAAACACACCCCATCTCAATATGCATTACTGTCAAGTTGTTAAGTCCCTCAGTCTCCCATGTACCAATACCCAGTAAACATCCAGTTGGTCTGCCTCTCCCCAAGTCCTGGCAGGATCTGATTTCTGTTCCATTGGCCTTTAGAGGCACCTCCTTGAGAAGTCTCAAGCCCTGAGCATACTCGCTGCCACAACCAGGCAGTGTTTTACCCAAATGCCTATGAGAGGTACTACTGCATTAAACCTCCCCACCAGCTGTTTGCTTACTGCAAAGGCCAAAGAAAGCTCTGAGACCTCAGAGCTGCAGGTTTTAGTCTCACCTCTGCTGCTTAGCACTTGCTTCTGGAGTTTTGGGCATTTTCTTAAATGATGGCACAGTTGTGGGTTATTTATGGATTTGTCAACATTCTTGCACATCTGCCTTGTTCAAATGCTCAAAACTAGTTAGCACGAAAAATTTGTGTTCACCAAAGCTTAAGAATTTCAGACTCATGCAGTTTGAAGACCCCCACATTACTAGTGATAAAGAATTGGCTAGGACAACAGACTGAGTCATCCATATTTCCTGAATCAGGTCATCAGATGCTTCACTGTTCCAGCTGATGTTTTACTAAATGTATCTTGTTATGTGCCAGTACTTCCCCACCTAAAAAAAAACTATTATTTATTTTCAAGCAATAGTGTTTTAGACAAGGTGTATAAGGAAATGTTTTAGGGACCCTAAAGATAGACACATTTTTGCTATTCCATTTACCTAACACAGATGATAATGAATGAATGACCAACTGGGTAAGGGAGTGCTGGTGATTCTGTACAGATTCATTTTCTAAAGAAAATAAAAGCCATGAAGTCAAACTCTGCTGTCAGTAGGTGTGCAACATCATCTTCACACATGAGGGACAGGCATGCCTTTTGGATGTGAGCGTTCCCAGCGTAGTTGTGACCTGCGACTGCCTCCCGTCAAACTCTGCTGTCAGTAGGTGTGCAACATCATCTTCACACATGAGGGACAGGCATGCCTTTTGGATGTGAGCGTTCCCAGCGTAGTTGTGGCCTGCGACTGCCTCCCATGTGACATCAGACAATTAAAATGAACTGAAGTTGAGGGTGGGGTGATATTTGTTATGGGGGATTAATTATTTAATGTTAATTAATTAATTAATGATGAATCAATTAGCATGACACTACATAGAAGAGAGGGGTTAATAAGCATAATCATTAAAGCAAATTAGACAATATTTTAAAAGTAAGACTACTATGTGGATGGCATTCAAGGTTCAGGATCTTTAAGTAAAGAACACTATGTGGAACATGATAGCCTCTCATGTGTTACTTCAGTGATGTAGCACAACACCCTCAGAAGGTTGTGTTGCATACAAAGAGCAATACTAGAACTGTTGCTGCAGAATGAAGCTGCATAAAGATACATCAGCTTTGAGTGCTGAATCTTTCTCTCCCCACACCCCACATCCTCTTTCCTCCCTCTAAAATTGCTTCTGAGTTTTTGACCAGCTTCTCAAAACTTCAATAATTGCTCTTCAACATATTTTTTGTTCTTCTGAGTTTTTAAAAGTTTCTCAAAACTCCACATGCACAGGTCAGGTAATATGAAAGACCTCACAGGGTACCAATCTAGTCTCTGAAGAATAACTCACCAAGTCTCACCTCTTAAGAATGATTCCTATAATTTCCCTGCTATGAGCTCATTCATGCTACTAGCAAGTGAAGTCAACCTGCCTATTTTCTCCTCATTAGTCTCAGTTCTGCTAGCAACATTGCACAGAAAAAATTTTGTTTGATGTGAACTCTTCTGTTCCCACAAAACCTTACTTCTAGTTTGAGGTGACACATAGAGCTCTTAGAAATAGACAAAAACCTCAATAAATAGGCCCCTCTTCTCTTGTATGTCAGACCACACAAAACCCCTATCTGTAACTTTAATTTGTGATTACTCTTCAGACACTAAATTGGAGCAGCTGCAGTATAGCTGTGTAGTTGTTCAGACATGACAGAAACTGCTATAGGAGGGTTAGCAAGACTAGTTATATTGTTTTAAAATATGTTGCTAACATCTTTATTAGTAGTTTAGAGCAAGTTGTAGGTTAGGGATGGTTGATCTCTTGAAGGAGGTTAGGACAGAGTGGAAGAACAGATGGAAACCATCTGTTCTCTTTTCCTGTGCTCAGCTCACAATAGGGATTGTTTCTTCCCAAACTGGCAGTGTGAGAATTTGTCCCTCTCATCCCACCACCAACCTAGTGGTTGGAAGAAAGAATTGACAAACCATGACTATTTGGGTTCTGTCTGTGTTGAACCATCCTGCTGACTACACCAACTATTGTGTAAACATCCCAACCTCGTCACCAGCTGTCATGTAACCCATCCTCATGACCAGTTGGCAGAGCAGAATCAGGCATCAGGCTCACCAATCTACATAGGTTCTTTATCGGCTCTAGCAGTTACACAGACACACTAGGCAGAACAGGGCCAGGGCTGCAGGAGGGCAGGGTGTGTGTGTGTGTGTGTGTGTGTGTGTGTGCATCAGGAGGCAGGCGAGACCCCAGCTCTGCAGTCTCCAAGGAATCTTCATACTTTCTCTGGGCCTCTTCTCTACTGTTCTTTAGTGCTTGCTCTTGTGCTCTTTTCACATGCTCATGCTTGTGCACTCTCTGCACCCTTTTAGCCCTTTTCTTTTGGGTTCAAGTGTGTGAACTTACACATGTGCACACACTGGACCGCACAATCATGGAGAAGATGCAATATCCAAGGTGCTGGTCATACAGACCAATGAAGGAAAAGCCTGACTAACTCACTTACCCTACAGGTACAAAATCCAACTTTATACTGTGCACATACCAACTGGGCATATGGTCTTGGGCCCTAATTTCTTTATTAGTAAAATATCGTTAGACTGTCCCTTAACTTATATCAGCTTTTGTTATGATTGTTCTGTACTTATAAGCATGGCCTTTATTTTGGAAAATCCTTTACTAATACATAAGCAAATATACTTTATGCTAATTGGAATTAATTTAATTATGAAAAACAATACTTTTCATTTGTTATGCTACAATTTTGTCTGTATTCTTTGTAACAGTTATATCCATGAGCCTAACTATTTAAATTTTTATCCATTAATAATTTCAAAGAACTTTTAAAGTTTGCATTACCTTTTCTTTATTTTTTTAAAAAAATGTATTTTAAACCAGGTTTAATTTGCTTCTACAGAGAAGTAAAAACAAAGCTTCCTGAAAAAGTCTCTACAGCAAAAATTAGAAATTAAGATGTTCTTAGCTTTTCAGACATTTATTCTATATTTTAAAATGTAAGGTAGCACAATGAGTTGACACAATTGATCATAACTGTTTAAGTTGCAGCTGGTGTTTTAGCCAATCAATATCTAATTATGTGTTTTATTAGGAAAATAATTCTCTGGACCCCAATCCTATCTTTAAACAATATGGCTAATATGCCAATCCAACCTTCTACCTAACTATATTTTAGTGTTGATCAATGGGCTTCAAAATTACACTAAGCTTTTTGACTAAGGACATTTCAACATAATAGAATAAATGATAAAGTTACATATTTTATTTTCCTCTATGCATTCTATTTGTTGAACTTACACACTGCTTTAGTCAATGTCATATTTTGCAATTATTTTCTTGCCTAATACTTTTACAATTTTCTAAAAACAGCATAGGATGTAATCATTTAATTTTTAAAGACAAATATAATGACAATAACAATATTTACCTACTACTCATTATGTGTTAAGCACTTTTAAAAACACCTTATGTAATTTAATGTACTTATTTTCTACAAATAACATATGCATTTGGTGACTTAAAGCTTATTTTATAAAGGAGGCAATTGTTGAAGAATACCCAGCTAAATAAATGGTTTAGACCTACACAGGATGATTTTAGAGCACTGTATTAGTAAATATTTTCTTTAAAGCATCAGACAGTAATTTTAGACTTTGAAGGTCATGTGGTCTTTGTTGTAACTACTCAATTCTAGAGCTGTAGCATGAAAATAACTGCAGATAACACAGGAGTGAAGGGGTATGACTTGCTGTACTACACTTTTTACGTATCAGCACTGATACTTATATTTTATACAAATTTTCACTTGATACAAAATATTACTTTCTTTTGATTTTTCAAAATCACTAAATGTAATAAATTTATTTTGCATACAAGTTGAAGAACAACAGAGGGCTACACTTGAACTACCTTTGCAGACTCCATTTTTCAGGGTATGATCCTAGCATCTGTGTCTCTTGTCATTTGCACTAACCAGAAAGTTGAGGGCCTTTCTCATACTAGTGTTAATACCTGGTAACTCAGTCTTACTTTCCTTAGTAGCAAGCTATTTATTGTGATCAGAAGATATCACATAAGAATTATTTTCTTCTGATTTAGAAGCTAACAGTCAACCAAATATATTCTAAAAGTACTCTTGAGTGTTTGTATTTCTCCCACCGTAAAGTGGAGTTTCATCCTCTTCACACTGAATCTGTATGATGAAAGTAAAGACATTTTTTAATGACTACACTGGTTCCACTGAAGGATAAACTCAACAGAATAAATCAGAATGAAAAAGCCCAACCCTGACTTCTGAAATCTGCTACTGTGCCATGGACCTTTTTACCATGAATTCACCTGACTCATCATCAAAACACCACTTTGCTTTGTGTCCTGTAAATAGAATCTCATTCACAGCACCAGCATCTGGTTTGGTTTCTTTATTATGGAAAAGAAATTCCCATTAAGCCACCCAGCAGCATGATTAAATTTTAAAATAACATTGGCATTGCAGCAACATCATTTTAATTGTCCTCCCTGCCAACCTAGTTTATCTGCATGGCAACCACCTCATTCATTAGCACCTACCACCTGTCTGTCTAGAGGCACTCAGTGCACCATCTCCAAGGCAGTTCCAAACAATAAAGCCGGTTATATGTCTAGACATGTCACATAATATGATTATGACTCCAGAGCCCTTGAATAGGCAACAGCAGCTTGCTCTCTATCTAAGTCCTGAGATTCTATTTAAGAGGAGGGAAAGTTAAGGCCTGGAGGAGCAAGATGAGGAGAGGTCAATGCAATTTGCGCTTCAAGCTTCTCAACCTCTCTTCCCACCGTAGACGGCCAAAAATCCATTGATTAAGCATATCAAGAAGGCTGGCGATATTATCTTGGGGAAATGAAGGGCTATAAGAGAAGTTCAGTCAAAGATTCTGCATTATCGCGTGGTGATGGGGCAGCCAGAGAGACCTAAGCAACAGGCAGAATTGTGATGGTGACCTGTGCTAGATTGGCTTGTCTTCTAGGCCCAGGTCACTGTCAGGTGTTCTACATGTTCTACATGTTTGTTTGCTTGGGGTACTTGGAGCAGAATGCATGATGCAAGGGGAGGTGCTATTTTTTCCCTTCACAGCTGAGGGGAGCGGGGCCTGGGTGGGTTTGCAGATACATCCAAAGTGATGAGGGGTGAAACTTGGAGCCCTGAAATTAACATTGCTTCAAATTCCTGTTGTGTGACAGCACACACATCACTTGGATTGACTAAGTACTGCCAAAACAACCAGCTGTTTATAGAGAGACACAACAAGATAAAAACGTGTGAAACTTCAATAAGAGCACATCAAAACAAACCTGGGGACGCCTTGATTTCCCATTTAGGAGACATGGCTTCAAATCACTAAATTCATACATTACTAGGAATGTAAATCTGAACTTGTCAGTTACAATCTGGAAGTCTTCATTTCCTCCTTTCTAGAGTGGGCATAATAACATTCCTGGCAGAGTAACTGCGAAAACAGAATGAGAAACAACCAGGAGGATTCCTAGCACTTAGCTAGTACTTAATAAATATTGGTTCCTTTCTGCCTTTAGGAAATTTTGCATTCCCTGAAGTCAGGTACATATGGGTATGGTAATGGAGATGTTTGCAATGATCAGTGCAATCTCTAAAGAACTTTTTTCATTTGAAAGTGTTTTTTTCAGGTGCCACTATAATTTTCGTTTTTCTTTTATTTTTAATACCACCTCTTATTGAACCATGAACAAAAATATGCAAAGCACAAAGAAAGCTAGGATGAGTTAGTAGCAATGGGGTGATTAAAAAAACCACTTTGCATTTTTTAAATATTAAATTGCTCTGTATGCAACACAAACTTTACCATTTTAAGGGTACAATTCCATGGTAGTATGTACATTTACAATATTGTGCAACTGTGGTCATCATTCTCTTCATTTCACCATTCCAAGCTAAACACTTTGCCCATTCAACAACATCTCCCATGTCTTCTCACCTCTTCTCTTGATGTCTATTATTTTATGTCAGTCTATACAAATTTGATTCTTCTAGTTCCCATGTAAAAATTGCATTGTACCTTTAAATTTCTACTCTCACACAAATATTCCTTCACATTATTTGCAAATTCAACACCGATTTTTGTTGTGGGATCATATATTTACAATATAAAGTTGATTATTTAATTTTGATTTCAGAGGAGACCCCAACATTTAAAATTACATCTTTAATTAATTGAACACTAATCTCCCAATGACAAATGACACCAGAACTGGAAAGAATTTACAAAATAATCAAAATGTTTCCAAGAGCAAAGACTGTATAATAGAAATTATACCCAGGACATAATGTGTACCTACGGTGCCTGTGTTGGGTAGGTGTGTAAATAAAAAGAAAAAAAAAACAATGGTGTATTAGTGATTGAAAATGAAATAATATTAGCTGTTAATTTCATGTCATTGAATAGCTTGTATAGAAATCAGAAAAACTAGAACATAAAGTTTAATTATTAGGAATGATTATATTACTATATATAGTTTTGAAAAATGCATTTGAACATTTGAATACTTTTTCTTACCACGTTACTGTAAATAAAGTTTTTTTTTTTAAATATTCTTGAATGTTTATTTAACATGCATTTAAGCTTCTGGTAGTTTCCCAATATCTTTTAAAACTACGGTTAAAGTCAAACCAGTAACTGCTAAGTGTTTTATCTAGCCAATTAGTCCCATTCTAGTATCTTATCTACCTGTACTTTAGATTTGACTGAAGTTTTGACATACTTTTTCTCATGCAGGAAAACATTTGTTGGGGCAATCATAACACAGACATCCTGCCCATGACACCAGTTGGAGTGTATGGGCTTGAGGCTCGAGGTTCTTTATTGGTTCTGTCAGTTACACACATCTGACAGGGCAGGGTGAACTGTATGGCAAGCAGGCAAACTACGCAGCAGGGCCTGGTGTGCTGGGAGATAGGCAAGCCTCTTGACCCCCTGGAATCTTCAGGCTCTTTCTCTGACCTCCTCTCTCACACCTATTCTCAAGTGCTTTTTCTGCACTTTTTCTGTGCTCTCTTCTCTCCTCCCTTCTGCACATGCTCTCCTACCCTTAAATAACCCCGCCCCTTTTATCTTTCCTCCCAGGCCCCAGTGTGCCCAATAACATATATGCACATCCACTGAACACAGATGTACACACAACCTTGGGCAGGACACAATACCACAGCCACTGGCCATAAAGGTTAATAGAGGGAAAAGTCTGACCAACTCATTTACCCTATACCAATGAAGAGATATAATACTCCATTTAACAGCTGGGACATGGAGATCCAGAGATCAACCACTGGAACTCAAGTCACATGCAGGGAGTCACTAAGGTTCCAGTTTGAAATCTCAGACGTATTACTCACAAGGTGGCTGCATTGCCCAACATGTGGAGGCAACATTCTATTTAAACATCTGCTGCCTTTCTCTTTTCCATGCCATCCTTTTTTAAGGCAGCACCTTCCTTCGGTTCCTAGTAAGTCCATTATTTTATTGCATGGTACCATCCTTCCATCTCTTAAATGCACAGTATTTTTAATCACATTGGCGTTCTTAGTCAATATTCTTAGTCACCTAGCTGTGACTTCCCAAGTCACACACTGAACACTTTCTGAATTGAGGCAGCAATGTTGTACTTGCAGAGTACAGGCTCAAGTGAGGTTATCTTCCTGGTGCCCAAAGATTGGGAAAAAATGGAAATTTCATCAATTATTATTTATGAGATGTTTTTGTTATCAACCCCTGGTTAGAAGCAGATAAAATTTGCAAAATATGGTTGTGTCTTTCATGTCTAAACAGAAAAATAATGTTCTATAGCAACATTTTTACTATTAGTATAGTTGAGCATTTGTTACTTAGAGGTTAGATTGTCGTCATGATATTCAGTGATATATTAGAGTTAGTCTACTGTAAGATTTCAAGTGGATTACAGAAACTTTGGAAAATTAATTTTGCTGATTCACTGGACATTTTTCAGTTATCAACCGAATTATGTTGCAATGGCTGTCAAAGTTTGATTTCAATAATTTAGTAACAAGAGACAGTCTATGAAACAGAATAGCACATGTGTGCCCAAAAAAGCTAAGTTATGATTTTGTTATAAATTAAAATTCTGGACATTTAAGGCACATAAGCCTAAAAATTGTTTTACAGTTAGGGCTCACTTGATTATAGGAATGCATGATATACATAAACATACTTGGTTATACTGTACACTGAAATTTCAGATTCATCTTCATAGTCTATTGTATGTAAGTTATATAGTCTATTGCATGTAAGAGGCTGTCAGCACAGTGCGTGCATTGGTGGATCATCTGTCAAGTAATTCTTTTGGCATCTAAATAACAGAAAATTCACTGGGGATCATTTGAAGTCTGTAGAGTTTGTGTCTGGTATATATTATTTGAACCTATATGTTAATTTAATTAAAATTTCATAAAGTCTAAGATTATATTCTCTCCATAGACTATAAAAACCATCTTATCTTCTGAATCAACTGCCATTACAATTATATCTCCTCTGCCAATAACTTTGTTTTATATTCTTTGGGTTTCAAGCAAGCTTTAATATGAACTTTCTCCCCAGATATTTTACAGCACCATATAATACAATTAACAAGCTAAATTTTATAAGCAATATTTAGAGAGAAAGAGAAAGTAAGAACTGCTAGCCAAAAGGGAAAGAGATGTGCCTGGATGAGATCAGAAGAAAAGCCAGAAGTCAATGCAATACCTGTCATTCCAAAATCTACAGATGATGTGAGCACTAGCCAATTAGTATTAACCTGGTAGAAGTATAACCTCCTAAAAGCTTAAACAGCCTTTAGAGAGGAGAAAGTTGTTAGCAATTCTACTTCAGCAGGAGTAGAATTCTAACAGCATGAAAGTAATTGAGGGTGAGGAACTAAACATTTCTCTTGTGTCCTTAGGCTGAAAATGGGCATCTGGGTGCTATATGTTTTAACCTTTTTATGTGACCCAGCAGTTCCCGTGTCTCCAATGTTCAGTATTCGTCAAGAAGCCCTGGTTATAGCATGCCAGGCACTGAAGAGCTGTGTGTGAAGAGGGATCTTATGTAGTTTTAGTTTTAGTTGGCCTCTAAGAATCTGCAAACTCTCCAGTAGCTTTCATCATGCATGTTGCTTTTGGCCTCATCTATTTTCCTTCTTTTCCACCTCTTCCCTTCTTGCTACATCAGTAAAATTTTATTCTCTACTCCAGAGTAACAGGTAGACAGCAAGGAGGCATGCTTAGCATGGTCATTGTCAGACTGAGAAAAGAAGGGGAACGTGAACTATTTTATTTCTTTTGTTTTCTTACCTTAACAGTGCAAATGTCTGCCTGGGGCTTCTAATTACAGTTTATTGAAGGTAGAAAAACTTTCATTATAAGGAAGATAGAATATGTTTATTGGAAAAGAATGACAGTGAAATTATATCCATTTGACAATCTTGGACAGTATCAATAAGAACAGACATTAGTTACTTACTAAATATTGGTTACTAAAATATGCATCTTTCTGGCATTATCTCATGTGTTTTTCATATTTACCCTAAAAAGAAGGTGCTGCTATCATTCTTACTTACCAGTGGCAGGAAATATTAGAAAGGGGAAGATAAAATTCCCAGTGCCTCTAAGTTTGGTATCTCAGTTCTTACTCCCTTTGTTGTGCTGGCTAGTTGCCAACCCAGATTAAGTGCTCATCTCAACTTCTCCTGCCACTTAAACCTTTAGCAGTGACTGATTCCTGCTTGAATTCCCATGGGACCAACTCTTCTGAGAGTCAATGCTTAGACTTCCTTGGGTCACAGTGGCTTTCAGGGGGGTTGCAGACCAAACAATTCTCCCTCTTTGCTCTGGGGAATACAGCTTGGTGGGGCATCCAATCAAGAAGATTTATTTTTCCTTAGCCAAATAGGAGAAATACTCAGACCCACCAGACCTCTCGCCATGAAATTATCACCTAGAGCAGAAAACACAATACCCCAAAATGGTGGAGTCCCACTGAAAGTGAATTATTCCTACGAAGTAGATCTCCAGAAATCCTTTGTTCACTATATATGAAACTAGGTGCCCCTCCCTCATCCTTGGGGGGCATGGCAGTTAAAAAAACTGGTGGAGGAAGTAGCTGAGTGAGGATTAGCATGAGAAGCAGAACCACATGAAGTGGAAAACCAAGAGGTTTTGGCACCTGGAGAAGGATGAGGGAGCAGAGTGTTTTGGAGAGGAGAGAAGAGAATGGCAGGCAGGTAAAGAGGAGCCCGAGTGGCCAGGCTGGGCAGAGGGAAGAGGGAGCTCCTTGGAAGAGGGAGCTGGTGGTGATGAGGAGTCATGGTGGCCAGTGGAAAAGTGGTCAGTGTGGAGAGTGTGATGCCACAGCAAGGTGGCCTGGAAAGCTGGTACCTGGCGATGGCCAGGGATTTGGAAAGCTGATTTGTGCATCAGCAATTGTGGAAGAAGTTTGAAGCACCTTGAAAAAGCGGAGCAGCTAGGGATACTGGAGGGAGAGGAAGAAAAGAGAAGATGCCAGAGAAAGACTGAACTTTTCAGAGTGCCAACCTCTGAGGTTTGGAGGGGTAATGGGGCTCCATCTTGGACTGTGTCTTTGGGACCTTTGGGACTAAGAATGGTGACTGTGGTCAGAAAACTGCCACTTGTGGCTTTAAGGACTTTGTTTTCCCCTATTAATATTTCCTTGTAAGCAAAATCCCTTGTTAAACTGCATTTTGAGTGGCAACTGCTATGTGCTGGTGATACATAGCTGTGGCTTGTATGTTGGAGACTTTTGCCTACTTTTCAACCCAATTTCAAATAGACTGAGTCTTTAATTTCCCTTTAGCACTGTGAATAAACCCATATTATACAATTAGCTTAATTAAAAGTATTTTGTTTAAAGGGAAGAGGTTTTGTATATATTTAAATATGTGTGTATAACCTTTACATATAAATATTATTATATATTATATATATTATATAGTAGAAGCAGTAGAAATTCACATCATACTATTTGAGTTTCAACAAGGTGAGCCAAACTAGCCAAATCACTCATGAATATCCTCTTCTGTGGTGTTCACACTGAACCTGAGCAACGTGAGTAGGGGAATAAAGCTTTTTTACTCCCTGGGAAATAAACAAAAGAGAAGAGGCACAGTACACAGGAAAGACATTCAAGAGACGAAGAGAATTGAGAGAATCAAAACTGAGAGAACATGAAGTTTAGCATCCGGAGAGGAGAGACAGATGTGCAGATTCACAGGTCCTCCAGAAAACAACATCCCTGGCATCCTTGGCACTGACACCCTGCTGAGTTGCATGACTAATGCTGGGCGCGTGGCACTGATGATCTAATGCAATTTGATGGACCCAGTCCATCAGAACGGACACATCAAAAATGGCCTGTCAGCTTGAATAATTGAAAAAGAAGCAGCTGCTTGAAATTTCATTTTAAAGGAACTCTGAGACTGTTAATAAAGGTGATTACCAACATTAAAAGAAAATTTCGTCTTCAAAATGTGTACTTTCCCATTCCCACTGGAAGTCCAATGCCCACTGGACCAAACATTCGTTCTCTGATAAGACCCCCATGTAGATTGCCTATTTTGTGACTGGAATCCACTCTGAAGAAAGTTACCCAATTATTTTCTTCTCCAGACACCCCACTCCTGTTAATGATTCTGAAGGTGTTTGGTTCTCACCACTTCGTCCTGCACAAATTTCCAAGCCTCCAATAACAAGTTTAAGTGAGGAATGTTTATTGTAGATCACTCAGTGGGGGAGGAGGGAAGGCACTGTCCTGAGCCACACTCTGGAGTCAAGAGCAGCTGGGGTCCTGGTTCCATGGGTTGATCATCAGGGTACTCAGGGTAGCAACTGACCTTGGAGTTTGCCTCACTCAGTTTTCAGAACCTTTAAGCTTCCACATGTGCTTTACCTGATTTCAGGTTTGTACTGTCTTCCACTTCCAGAATACCTGGGAAAAGGCATCCCAGTTGATTTGGGTTTCCCACAAGAGGAAGACGCAAACATGACCAGGCTAACCCAATAACACAAACAAGGGCCAGATTCCAGGGGCTCTGGAACATTTTTGGAGAAGGGGAAAAAACAGCCAAAGGAGAAACAAGAAACAGTTGCCCCCCAAACCACTTCCTTCCTTTTAAGAACAATAATACCTACAAGAATCATATTTCTCATCCCTACCTCATTTGATGGTAAAATGCAGCAGTTAATTGTTTGTTCTATGAGCTGCAAATTAACCGGGCATAACGGCTATTTATCCTTTGCTCGGACAAACCCAGCTTGGCTGGGGTCCCTGCAGGTGTGCCCTGCACAGTTCTTCACCATTTCAGGGTCAGGCAGGTGGTGGCTGCAAGCAGAAGGAAGCTGGCTCTGCTTTAGGAGCCATGTCCTCCAGGCAATGAATATAGTTGGAGCCTTGGGCATTTGCAAGTATAATGTGCCCATCATGTGAGTCCTCTCTTCACAAGTTGGCCTTCTGCCTCAGTTTATTTTATTGGACTTCTAAGTTCCTGCCAAAATCACAACCATGTTCTCACATTCTCTACCCAATTGATTGGACTCTGTCCGTCTGCCTTGGTTTTGTTTATTTTCTCTTCAGGGATTGACTTTTATTTAAATTAATTAATGTATTTTCTAACATTGGCTATTTGACCCTTCATCATCAGATTTGGAGCAGAGCTGTCCTTGTCCAAACAGCCCAGTTTACTCAACCTTTGCATCCTTCTACACCTGTTTCAAGGCTCATGCACTGTCTATATCCCTGGGTCTGTGTTCCCTATGAAAGTCGACCTTTTGATGCTGACAGCTCACCAATTAGATTGGCCCCAACCTTTGTGAGCCTACCTTCAGGGACCAGCTCTAGTCAGATCCATTTTTTTAGGTCCGAGTCCACTGACTTGCAGTTTCCCCCATATTTTCCAGCAGCAAACACATTTTAACAATTCCAGCATACCTTATAACAAGCTTCCCTGCGTTAGGTCAGGTTCCTATGGATCAATCCATGGAGAGACAACACTTCAGAAAGTATAGGTGCACCAGAAAAGTTGTTGAGAAGTCTCTGCAGGAAACATTTCAAATAGCAATTAGCAAAGACACATCAAAAACATCCAAACAGTATCACAAATTATTTACTATATTCCACTTTATTCTTTAACTGACACAATAATCCCATAAAACAAGTAACATTTATTATGATTTACAGGTGCAGAAAATGAAATGCTCAGGAGTTACAGAGCTGTGTTTCCTCCACCACGGATTTGAACAAAGGGCCCTTGGATTCCTAGTTTGCAGATGCTATTGCATCATTTTGGCTCTGTCAAACAGCCTCCTAAACTGCCATACCTTATGAGTGCCTTCCTTCTACCAGGTTTGCCTTGCATTCCAAAATCATCCTGCCACCAGTCTTGGCATTTTCCTCATTACCATTTGAAATAAGGAAAAAAACCTCAGTATCTCCATAGTTGCATCTTCTCCTTCAGCTCCTGAAACTGAGTCTCTAAGGCTTCCTCAATAAGATGGTCTAATTGGTGACAGAATCAAGACTGAAGCCTGTATCTTCATTCCAATCCAGAGCTTTTCTTATTGGTCTCAGCCCCTCCCTCGCCAATTATTAGGACTCCTTGAGAAAATATGTTACATAAATTAATGTGAAAGATAAGAATTACTAGCTATTTCTGCAGGATAGAGACTCCAGAAACATCTACATTTAAGCCCAAACATGTGAAAGACTTCCAGCTGGGCAGGGAAGGTAGGGCACAGGATTTTTTATCTCCTCTTCTTCATTTCACTAAAACAGTGTAAAATATTTTTTAAAAGCACAAGCCCACAAGGACAAAAGAATAGAAGAGAAATCAGTAGTAGATCTGAGATTTTAGTAACTGTGTAGGAGATGAGGAGAATAGTAAAAACCCAAATATTTGCAAAACAGGTATCAGTGATAAACACAGAATTCATCTTGGAAAGTGTTATGATGCCTCAGAAATACAGGCACCATGAATCCAGAAGGGTTAGAGACTTGACTTAGAGACTTGACTGGAAGTTTCTTAATGGGGAAACAGACCCCTGATTCCCACCCTTAGTCTATAAACCTGGGTGGCATCCCATCCCCACTTCTGCAGCAGATGGTCGGGTTTTGCACTGAAGAAATTTCATCGACATCAGAGATACTAGGAAGGTATACAAGACCCAGATTTAAACAAGAGAAATTAAGTAAAATTCTGAATACTGAAAAGTGAAATTTTAAGTCATTTCCCATAACAGGCTTTGAGGATGTCTGAAAATCTTTAATGTCCCTAATTTTTTCAGGCACTAGCATGTTTCTACAAAACTTGATTACTGCAAGATACTGCAGGGAAAACACCACTAGGTACTGACCTTTTGGAATTTTCTAAGTAAAAAATCAGCTTACCATAGTAACTCATAATAAAGTACACTATTTAGCAAGATACTACTTGTATCTGTATACCTACAACTTGTCTTGGCTTTTAGATATTTCATTTTTAAATAAAGACAGGTGAGACTGAATAGGCACACTGAAAGTATACAACATGAAAGACAAAATAAGGAAGAATACAAATAAACGAGCAGTGGAAGAACCTAACCAGCAATATATATATATATATATATATATATATATATATATATATATACATATATACATATACATATATATGTATATGTATATATGTATATATATACATATATATGCATATATATGGAAGACTTAGGGATGACAATTAGTTTTTAGAAACTTCTAAGAAATGAATGAAGAGTGTGAAAGATTAAAAAAAATAAGTTTGTAATCAAATAGTTGGCTTAAAGTACTCATTTAAACTTCAGTCATCGGTTCTGGGTTTCCCCATTATTTAATAATGATGTCTTTTCAGAAATGTTTAAAATACAATATTGGGTGTATAGGCTGGGGAAGAGAAAGGGTTTAATCAGGGAGCAAGATAAAATTTTCCCCTTTTAATTTTTCCTAGCATAGCTTCTGTGTTCAATCACACATTTATAACTGTAATGTTCAAACAATCTAATCTTGCCCCAAATATGAAGGAACTAAAGGCAGTCCTTTGAATTATAGTGATAACTTTAGTGGAGGATACTATCTTGAAATACAAAACCAAACCCCCCAAGTTTTGTTAATTTAGTGGAAGTGACAAGTAAAGGATATGGATCAACAACTTATAAAACACAAATAAAAGTGGCACCTGAAAGGAAGAATGGTTAGCTTACAATGGTGACAGGAAACTGCTGTTTAGGGCAACAAAAACGCCTGCTTGGAGATGTATTTCTTTCAAATTTTAGACTGACAAAATTAAATAAAATAGATACTGTCCAAAAATTGAGCTCTCCCATGTAATATGAGTTGGAGTTTAAATTGGTATGGTAAGGGGGGATGGGAGAAAGGTACAATATGGTATTATTTTAATACATTTGAAAACAATTTACAATTATCCATTCTGTTAAATCTTAACAACTTCATTCCTAGGGTTCATCCACCAGAGATAGCTGCACAAACACACAAGAAATAAGCATGGTTATGCTCACAGATGTAATCGTTATAAGAGGGAAATTTCTTAAATATTCATTGGTAAAGGAAAATCATAGAACTGAATATAGCATAACAGATACAGTTGTTAAAAGAACAAAAATGTTAGCTATGATTTATGGACAAAAATTCACAGTACACCATTAAATGAAAAATTTTCACTAAAGAAAGAATTCCTAGCAATTTGATTTAAAAACATACATTTCACACATAGAATTAAATACTAGGTTACTGATAGGCGGATGAGAGAGCAAACCAAGTTTCTTTGTGTTTGTTTATGTGTCTGTTTATACTAAAAGCTTGCTTTCATGTCTCTGATTTCTCTGAAGCTCAAACCCTTGCCCAACTATCAGAACAAGACGCTTGAGGTAACAATCAATAGTGACTGCCTGGACAAATAATTCTTTTTTGTTTTGTTTTGTTTTGTTTTGAGATTAGGTCTTGCTATTTTTGCCTATGGAACTGAAGGCTCACATTGCCCAGGGTTCCACGGACTCAAGCAATCCCTAGGCTCAGCTTCCCAGGTAGCCAGGATTACAGACGCGCGCCACACCCAGGTCTTGCTGTGTTGCCCCAGGCAGGACTCGAACTGAGATCCCTAGCCCCAGCCACTTCATAGGCTGAAGCTTACCGGCACGAGCCACCGTGCCCGGCTTTGGACAAATAATTCTTAAAAATTATTAGCAACTATTTATAAATAATTCAAACTTCTGCACACACACAAAAAAGATTTTTTTAAACCTTTCATGAGTATCTTATAAAAACTGCTAAGCTTCATAATCTAGATTCTTTGTGGTTTATAGGAGCGATTTTATATGCCTGTGTTGGCAACAGCATTAAAAGCAAGAGATTCATAGGAAGAGAAGTAGATAATGAAGCTTTAATTATTATACAACCAGCTGCAGGACAAGGGAATGGGGTTTCCAGGCCTCTGCCCAGGCTGTTCCTAGTATCTTGGTGGTTCAGATGTATGTGTCCCAGTGATGAATGGCAGAGCCTGGACATCGCTCAGCTGGGGTCCGAGCGCATATTGAGTAGGAATTAAACAGTGCCTTCAGCAGTTGTCTGATATTTCTGGCAACAAACAACTCCAGAAGGAGCCAACGATTTTCCTTTTCAGCCCTGTCTATCGTGTAGCACTGGGAGCAACATAGGAGGTAGAATTGATGGTTTCAATTTACGTAGCAACAACGTGGGCAGTTATCAAGCCCAGGTTAAGCCCTGGTGGCTAGGAAAGCTGTGCCCCGTCAGTAACAGGGTGCTGCGTAGATCTCCAAGCTGTCATTTCTACTGTGAACCAAGTCGACCATGCGTGGGCTTCTCTCTGAGGATCCCTATCCCTGTCCCAGACTGGGGACAGGTCTGAAAACTCACCAGACCACCCCCTCCACTGACCATTGCTCTCTAAGATTTCATGAAGGCCTTTGACTCCACTTATCCTGTCATTTTGCAATTTGGACTAGTTGTATTACTTTCATGCACCTAGTCTCCTACATCAGAAGCACCTGTCAGAAGAAGGAATGGAAACTATTGTTGTTAAACTGTTTCCTCTTTCTCAAACTTTTCACTGAATGACCATCACACTTTATGGGAGTGTGATTTTTTTTTTTTTTTTTTGAAGTGGAGAAGATATGTCTGAGGGCATAGGCAAAAGAATTTGCTGTGGCCTCCAAATTGGGGGAAAATTCTATCATTTCTATTAAAAATTGTTCTGAATTCTCATTCTTTGGAATTTTTATCCATTTTATGTACTTGTTTTGATATATAATAATTATTTAACATAGAAAATGAGATACCATAAGAAGAGGGAGATCTCTCTTTTGCAAGTTCTGATTCAATCACAAAGTGGTATGGCGCGATCCTGGGGACTTCAAGAAGTCACCAAACAACAGCCATCCAAGGGAGGTACCATGTCAATTTTAGAAATAAATCAGTTGAAGCTCAAGAGTATTGAATAATTAGTCCAAGTTCATGGAATAACACATAGTAAATCTGGGATCCAAACACATGGTTTCGTTTTCACTAGATTATGATTCAGAAATTCTTTTCTATTAATTTTGTTTCTTGTCTTTTCTCTCCCATTTTTTTCATACTAAGCATACATACATTTAAAAATTCTTAAATGGTAAGTTCTTTGATAACACTATTTTCAAGGACTTTCAGGTTTTTATTTTAGGTAACAGATTTAAATCATTATTTGTGATTTAGAAGTATGTGTGCATATGTATATGTGTGTATGTGTATATGTATATGTGTGTGTGATAGAGTTGGAATAAAACAAAAGCTTCATGAAAAGCCCTGCTCAATACTGGACAAAATGTCTAGTGACCTACCGTCTGATGAGCCACTCTTCTTTTGAGCTGACATCTCATCAAACTGAACAACAAATCTCCAGATCCACATTCTGATTTGAGTTGATTCCATTAAGTATCTTTCCTGAATGAGGAAGTTATAACCTTTCTAATGTCCTATCATTTGTATTATTCAATGGTGCGGAATTGAAATCAGTGTTTTCAAGGATCGCATACTGTTGTTTTCCTATAAAATAAGAACTAATTGAGAATGCATGGATATCTATATATCTATCTATATATCCACAAGCATTTTCATAATATTACTTGGGATGTATCAATACAGTTTATTTTTTCAATCAATTTCTTTTCCTGTCCATTAATATTATACCTATTCTTATTTAATTTTCTTTTCTCAGTTTGTCCTAATAATGTGGGCAGAGTAGGGGGTATCATATCCTGGACTACCCTGCATCCTCAGTCTTCAACCCTGTATGTTCTAAATGGGTTCTGTGATCCTCCACATAGATATAAAGCATATTTTTAGGGTGAAAGAATTTTGGTAGGATAATAAGCATAGATAGAGAAAGAGAAAAAGGATAGTAAATTTCCAATTAACCAGCCAAAGTTACCCACCTCCTCATGGGTAAATGCCCAACCAAACCCCAGCTTTGAAGCAAAATGGGGTAGCTGAGGCTCAAAAGCTTGCCACAAATCAAGGTCCCTTCTGCAGGGAACCATAGGAAAGGGGCACAAAGGGTCAGGCAAATCTTGGAGGAAGTGAGTAAGAGCAGAGTAGTATTCCAGGTAATGGCTGCCATTGTCAGCCTCCCCATCCACCTTTCCTCAAGTGTTTCTTCATGTCTCAACTCCATGTGTTTCCTCCCATGTCCCCGAAGACCCTGGTATAAGTCCAAGGTTGAGACGCAAACAGTACTTCTTCACATGTCTCTGTACATGTGCCTCTTCCAAGTCTTCTTCCAAGATTTCCACTAGCTTCCTATCTCTGCTCAGCTCCACCCTTCCTTAGATGGGGCAGGGAACTTGGAAATTTCCCTCTGAGTGGAACTTACTCTCTGTAACAATTTCTCCTCTGTAAGGCCGAAATCTAATGTTCTATGAATACTATGTGAACTGTAAACCAAGGCTAAGTCAATCTTTGATAAAGCCTACAAATCCTGGCAGATCCATAGTCACTCTATCTCTAGTTTCTCTTGGCTGCCAACTTCTAAGTCCATTCTGCAAGTTTCCCCTCAGCTGCAGCAAAATGCCCAGTGGAATGCTGATTTTGTCTTGGCTCAGAAGCAACTCACAGTGTGATTTTCACAATCTAGCAGTTCCATGAAAAGAAACAAACCCTTTCTCTATCAGTTTCCAGCTACCCCCTACTGCCCCAAAAACCTTTGGTTCTTCAGTGATTCAGAAGGCAAAAATAGTCTAATCTTCTGACCTCGTCTTTCAGCATCCTGCACTGTAGGAATGGTGATTACAAAGAATCAATCATTTAATTAACTGCCAGGGCTCACAGCTCTCTGTTTCACACTCTTCATTCTCCTGATTTGGTATTTTATTTAGTAACCTTTTGGAGGGTAGAAAAATCAACATTTCCTGGAGAATGATATGGGATTTGTTTTGAGATTTATTTATTTGTTTGCTTATTTATTTATTTCTCTCTCTTGCAAGCAGGTAGTTAAACTCAGTTGGGTTTCATATGTTCTTGTAAATGATTAAGCTATATAGTTTCATGCATTTAAACTTGGCTGCAGACTATTGAATGACTAAATATTTGGAAGGCATATAAAGAGCCACCTTGGATTATCCTTATCAAGTCATTCACTTAAACTCTCTTAAATCAACATTTACCCTAAACATTTATCTTCTTCACTCCCCTGTCCTTTCTCTCATTAACAATACCTATTTATATCACTGGAAGTGGTTTTATTTTTAAAAAGTTTCCTAGTATTTATTTACTTATAACTATTAAACTAAATGCTTATTGCAAATTAATGGACAAGATATTTGACCATCTTACAAAAAAAATTAGTAAGGACAAATAAGAGTAGGAAAAGATACTCAAACAGCTAGTCTTCAGGGAAATGTAATTTAAAACAATATTGTCACACTACTAGACACCTATTAGATTGGTTTTATAAATTATAATAATAAGTGTTTGTGAGGCTGTGGAGACACAGCTTCATCCAATGCTGATAAGTGTTGGGGGCATAGAATAAATGAATAGGGCTTTAAAAAAATTATTTTTAAACATCCCTGTTTAATTTTTCACAGTTTAGGATTTCTCTCAAGTGCAGCCACCATAGTTTCCTCACAGTGTCCATAATTCTCCACAACTCCTATCTTCCTCCTACCCACTCCTGCTCTCAAATGCCTCAGATCTAAGGTCAACTTTAAGAGTCAGTCTTACAGTTTGTCTTTGTCTGACCTTTTGTGTGGTTTCTTTAGCTTCCACATATAAGTGAAACCATAAGATGTTTTAGCTTTCTCTTTTTGGCTCACTTCACTTAGAATAAACCCTCCATAAATAGTCCATGTTGCCACAAAGGGTATGAGTTTATCTTTTTTTCTAATCACTGAGAAGTATTCTAAGGAAATAAATACCTGAGAAACACAGTCAACAAATAAAACATTGAAATCAAAATTTTAAACAAAGAAAAACTCAAAAGACTAAAAGAAGTATAGGATTTTGCACATCTTCTAGTTTCTTACTAAATTGAACATATAATCAGCATTATGACAGAACACTCCTACTTATAGGCATTTAATCAAATAAAATGAAAAATTATGTTCACATTAAATACCAGATTTTTTGTGGTCCTCCAAACTGGAAAGAACATATATATATATATATATATATAGTGGGGAACATGGACAAATTTTGGTACATCCATGCTATACAATACCACTCAGCAATAAAAAGAAATGAACTACAAATACATACAACGAAATGTATGTATTTTAAATGTATTATGCAAAATGAAAGAAACAGGTCTTAAAGGTTTATACTACTATAAGTAGTTTCAAGAATCTGAATTTGAGAGATTGACTACAAAAATGCAGTCTGAGGAAATTTTGGAAGTAATGGAAACACTCGATATCCTAATGTTGGCTACACTTGGTATATAATTATCAAAAATTTCAAAAGCTGTGAATTTTACTATGCAATTATTCCTGAATTATACAAAAGGTTTTATGAGCACCATTTCTATGGAACAGATCTTTATAGTTCAGCTATAAAACAGATAGACCAAGCCCTTGCCCTGTAAGATCTTATATCCTAGTTCTATGTTTACTATTTTGTGTTCATTGTTGGAGTATGTGCTTTTTATCTTACCTATTTTCACCTTTCCTGTCCCCCCAACTCTCCTCTTCTCCAATCTATATTTTCTATAATGTTACTAAAGGAATTTTTTTTTATTATATTTTCCTGCCTGTGGTCTGGAAAACTCCATGATTAATGGCTTCTTAGCCTCTGTAAAACACCTTTTCTAGTTTGCAACTTTCCACATTATGGGTTCTACCTGCCCAGAACCTCACTTAACCAGTCGCCCTTGCAGCTATGTTGCTGGTATGTGATATGGAGTTTGCTGAACAGAAGAATGTGTGTAAGACTTTGATTTGAAAGATAGCACTGTGAGGAAAACCTGCTTTATGCCAATCCATTCTCTCCAGCTCTCCAGGGTCACAGAAATGACTGTTTTGGAGGGATTGGTGGAAGCTTAGTCAGTAGGGACTGGAGATACTGGTGAGGGCTTTGGCATCTGTGCTCAGTGGAGCTGGCAGTGGTCTTTGCTAAAGTCCACAAGCCCAGAGTTTCTATCATTTCCAGAATATCTCTGAACTAATTAATATATGTTAGTGAACAATTTTTTTCTCCATTGTTTAGTTTACTTCTCAGTAATATCTCATATACTTGCTTATAAATCTCCAATAACTTTCTATAATTTTTGGCAAAAATTCATACTTCTGACTATGGAGCTAACAGTCTTCAATACAAAGTTCAAATGTACTATCCCGTCTTTATTGGAAGGTAATGTTTTTATCATCCTAAATTTGCAAAATGGTCAACCATTCATCCTCATTTATACTTTCATGCATTTGCAGTTGATGTTCCCTTTGTTTGTTACAACATTCCCTAATAATTTCTCATCTCTTTCTAGCTGCCTATGAATGTTTTCTTTGTTCACCATTTTATCTCTATTCGTTTATCAGAGTCTATCTTAAATAAATATCACCAACTCAAATGCATTCTGTGATAATTTTCTTGATAACCTTGCCAGGGTCTAATTGTTCAAGAGATATTTGCTGCTTCTATTTGAGAACTGCTCATATTTTTGTAATAAAAATCAAGAACACCAACTGAGCAAATACCATATGCCAGACAGAAGGCTAAAACAGCAATGACAAGTAGGAAATAAATAAAGAATAGAGAAGTGTGGGTCCACACAGAGATATCAGTAGACAAAGTTGGTAGCCAGGCCATTAATGTGAGCATATAAGTGAGGGCATATGTGAAAAGTCACAGAGGTTTCTATTTACCTTCTGTAAATCATTTGATGCAGAACCATGTCTTATTCATCTTTGAGCATTTAGAGTACCAAGTCAGGCACAGGGAAAACATTCAGGAAAGGCTTGCTGAATTAGTGAATGAATGATCAGATCACACTTCTCCCCAAGATTTTTGTCTGATGCTTAAATTGAAGGACATGATTTAGGCTTAATTACCTGTTCAGGGCCAAGATATAAGAATGCATTTAATTATAAAGCAATATTTCTTATATACTCAAGCTAATAACCCATTGATATACCAGTGGTAGATTAACTTCTAAAGTATTGTCTTGGATAATTATTCAAGGACCATGAGTTTATTCATCTTTCAAAAACCTATTAATCTAGCAAATATCTCTGATCTTTTTTTTCAATCTGATCTTATCATCATAGCATCCTCACAAATTGGTTCCCTAATGTGTTCTAACATTACAGCTTGGGCAAAAGAAATAAGTAATAAATAAGTAATTTACTGATCATGGCATAGGAAATCAGTGACATCATAACGAGTCACTCCCCACCTTTCATCCACAGCCATGGGTCATCTTTTAATAAAAGAGGTAGAAAATGAAGCAAGAGCTGCTTGTTTGCATAAATCTTTGAGTGGTAGGAAAGAAACTTCAAGTAACCCTATACCCCCAGGGTAAGGAGAGAGGCTTCTTGGTGAGACTATAACTGGAAACAGTGAGCTCCAACATCATCCACAGTACTCATAATAAAAAAATGCATATTGTGTTTGTTTCTGGAGACTTCTAAAACCTGCTCCTCCATCAGATACTGATGCCTTTCCTTTGGTTAAATACCAAAGTTAAGCTGAATTTTAATCACCTCCTTAACGCTTAACTTCACAGAGAAACAGACTGAGTATTAGGGGTAGTTTTCTGTGAACCACAAGCACAGATTTTGCTGTCATCTCCATCCAAGGACAAATCGTAATTGGCTAGACTAGCAAATTGCTTTGCTTATTGGAAACTGCCATTGGCACATTAGACTGAAAATAAAAACCTTACTGTATGGATGTGATGTGGTTCTTCACTATGCAGCTGTAAGTGAAAAGTTGTTTTGCTAAACTAATGTTTATAGAGATAATTCAGTTTGTGATACTGAGGGATATAAATTTGGGAGATTACTGAGGATGATTCAGCTTTCTTTATTTTTTCTGAACTCATGCAATCACCTTTTTTCCTCCCTCCTTAAATGTATGCTAGTACATTCATCTTGTTAGAAGTATCCTCAGAGGATATAAATGAGCATTCTTTTCCAAGAGGAAAGTGAGAATTGAAAGGAGGAATATGCCATCAACACAAACATTGCCCCCGGATGATAGTCACAGGAATTCATATTGGCTCCATTAATCTTTGTGGGGTCCTGTAACTGTCTCCCAGGAAGCTCTCAACTGAACACATGTCTGTGTGTCTGGGAGGCTTTTTCCTGGATGCTAAGAAAGGTGGATGCTCTGCTTCTTTTTAATGGCGACTCAAGACTGTAAGGGGTCTATGAGCCTGGAAACAAGACACCCAGTGACTTCCCCATTAATGAGCAAGGTATTCAAGCAAAGGCTCAGTGAAAGACAAACTCTCTCAGATCAGAGCATAGATTTGAGGCACTCAGGAATGTAGGGGGAGTAAGAATGGGAAAGTCAAAAATAGGATGGGAGGGGAGCACTCTCCAAGGTGCTGGTGGACTGTGTGCACTTGGGGAAAGCTGTGATCACACCTCAGAGAAATCTTATATTGTTAGAGGATAATGAGTATGTTTAAAAAAATTAAGAATAAATAGAATTAATTTTAAAGGTAAAAAAATGAAAAAGATATTTAGATTTTTCTACCTCAGAATACAAATATTCTAGTGCAACAAGAAGAAAGCACAGCTAATTTATAAAAACTTGGGTATCCCCATCACTGACTTATCAAGGTTAGTGATGGTGAAACTTAATCAACTATTTTTTATAGTCCAATAGATCCTTTTGAGGACACTTTGCTGTTTTCTACATCTTACCAGAGATAAGTTTTATAATGGGCATCATGGTACACAGAAAAACAGAAGAATCTTCACTCATTATGCAAATGAGACTTTACTAAGGTAGAGACAAAACTGTGTCCTAATGGGCATTTCCCAAGATACTTGGCATTCACCAAAACTAAGGATAATCATGTCCTCAAAGGGAATATAATAGATTAAGTTTAATATCCAGATGAATTAAAACTGCCATCCTAAGATCCTGGGTTCCAGAGTCTCTTACTATGGCCTCTAAACAACAGTCTTTGAAATCAGATGGTTGGGGTTTTGATCAGGGGCCGATTACTTACTATGTGATCTTAGGTAATTTATTTGTAAGATGGGGACAAAATTTTATGAAGATTAAATATACCTAATTACTACACAAATGATTTAGACTCAATAACATTGTTTTAGAGGTCTTATGACATCTCTACAAATAGAAGATTCTTGTATGTACCTTCCATTTCTATGACTAGGCTGATTTGACTACTATTTGTCTTCCTGATGTGATCAGACAGACACACTTCAGGTTTCAAAAGCATATTGAGGGGACTGGATGTTAAGTGAACCCAGTAGTTGTCACTGAGCTTGGTGTTGTATCTGCAGGCTGATGGAACCTGAAGCCCTCAAGAACTGCAGGCACTAAGCAGACAGTGAGATATAGGTAGGGTGTATGTGTGTGTGTGTGTGTGTGTGTGTGTGTGTACACGTGCACACGTGTGTGTGCCTATTTGGGGGTGGTAGTTATAAATTCCTGAAAGAGGTGAACTTGAATGGTCTAAAACTTGGGGAACATTGTGGTTAACGTTTGTTAATTTTAATAAAAGTCTAGTAGACACTATAGAAGTAATTAATAGGTGACACTGTCAGGCTTTGAAAATGTATGTAAATATTATAACAATTTACTAGGTATGAAAAGAGTTGAAACCTTGATCTAGGCAGTCCAAACATCATATACATAGGCCTTATTGTGGATATAGATATGAGTAAAGCAGTATAATTATTTGTTAATGCATCTGATAGATGTTGAGCTTCTTGAGAGAAAAAGTATGCCCTATCTTTGAATCCCCAGTGTTGACTTAGTGCCTGGCATAGAGTACATGCTACTAAAAGTTTGTTGAATGAATTAAAGAAGTGATAATTGGGACCTTTGGAGGAAGGGCTTCCTGTAAGTCAGATAGGTGTTGTGGGGTACCAAATTTTGTGTACTATTATTATACATGAAGGATCTAGATCTAAGTAAGATGATATTTGATGTTTTTATTTAATTTGTTCACATTAAGCTATCAAACTTAATTTATGGGATAATCTCCTGATTTGGAAATAAGTCTATAAATGGACTGTTTAAAAAATCATAAAAAAATCTAGAGAAAATGGAATAAGTTACTTCAAAGATCTGGAATTTAATGCATCATTTAAAAGGATGCTAGTACACATTATCTGGTATGGAGTAGTGGTTGATTCTTATGGTGATTAATCAATTTACAGAGTTCAAGGGTGAAATACTTGCTGAAACTGGTGTTAACAGATTCTTAGATCATTATATATTGCCATCAACTGCATTATTACTGGTTCCTGCCAGAAATTATTTCTTAATAATTTATATTTCTGGCAGTAACAAACTTAATATTGAATATATGGAAGTATATGAATTTTTGAATGAATGAAACAAAATTGCTTTAGGAGATAAATAACAGACAGGATGACCACTGTTGAACAACTGTTTAAAGAGGTTGAAACTTTTTGGGGAATTAAAAAGATCATGCTGGGCAATGAGTCAATGTTTCTTCTTTGCTAAAGGGTCAAAGAAAAAGTTAAAGACTTACTTGTTTTTATAAACATCTAAAATTGCCTGAATCTGTCTCCCTAGTGCTGAAAATAAACCAACTTGAGGTTGCCCAGAACTTTCTTATTCTCAGAAATTTTCCATATCCTCTAGAAATAGTTACTTTAGGAACTCTGTTATATCTAAGATGATAATGAGTATGAAGTCAAGTGGTGTTATGTAGACACATCATAAAAGAGAAAGTAGGACTTACAGATGAGTAAGGTACAAAAAGTCATGGATGATAAGCTGGAAAAATTTCCATGTACATCTCTTTCTGAAATTGTGTAGCTTTGTCTTTTGGAATTTTAGTTCAAGTTTAATGACCACTTTTGCTAATTGGTACTGGTGCAATGGTTCAGAGATCAAGAACAATGGCTTTCTTTTTCATGATGATGATCACATTAAAACCTACAATTTCCTGCCTCTTTTTCTGATAATCAAAACCGATATTCCTATAGGCTTAATAGACAGGTTAAACCCTGTCTGACTAAACCTTCCCTTTTAAATTTGATGGTTTTCTTATCAGTGAAATGAGAAGGCTACAAGAGATAAAACCAATGTCCTTAACTTTAATATTTCAGAATCTGGGATTCTGTGACTCTTGGGTTCATGAAGTTTCATTTCTAGGTATATTCTCAGTACAGATGAAAACAAGAAAACATACTTTGGCACACGATGGTGATAAAGTTATCTCTTTAACACCAAAGACTCTTTACTCAAAGATTAATTTAATTGATGAATATGATGAGATTATTGACGATATTTGTCCATTGGTTGGATAGTTCCTATTGCTTCTGGTGGTCTAGCCAGTCTTTAAGGCTGAGTAATGCTGACTTGGTCAACTTGGAACACATCAAGGAAAGTAATGTAGAGTACTCACTCACCCCACCTATAAGCTCCTGCCAAATTCTCACCACTATGCAGTTTCCTGGTAAGATGCTGTATGCCATTCACAAACTGAATAAATCCAGCTGTAAGAAAAAAAAAAAAAAAAAAAACAACACACAACAAAAAACAAAAAACAAAAACTCCCTCTTGTTTTAATTGCCTCTGGCAAAATAAAAACAAAAATGTAGCATTGATCCTCTAAAGATGTGATGGCTCTGCTGCTCCTCCAAAATGTTTACCTATAAAAATCCTTCTAAATTAGTAATCACCTGTGAGCAATTCCCCTGCCCCTAATTACCCCTCAAAAACTAATATGTTAATATGTTAACAAGTTTAACTGTCTTCCTCACCATTTGCCTTCCTTTAAAATTCACCCAACACTGACCTTAGCCCTTTCTTTTGTTAATAAATTGTCATTTAGTTCATTACTTCCAAATCAACCCTTAGCCTCGGGCTAAGCCACCTCTCTCACAGTCTCTTTCTCCTACCTCACATTCAACTGTCAACAATGAGACTCCTCAAGAAACCAGTGCCTACTGCCAAAGATTCTAATATGGGAGCTGCTTTTTACTATTATATATTGTGATTTATATAACTCAGTTGAAGCCACTGAATCCTAAATTACTTGATGTTTGAAAATTACAAGTTATGATACATTAATTCTCTGAAAGTTTCTTTAAAATCAGGTACTCTATGAGGATTGTGGATTAAGATTCCAAAGCCTCACTAGAAACACATACTTCAGTTAGACTCTTACTCATTAAACTTATGAATTCACTACCCTCAGGGGCTCCTCTTGGATGGGTCTTTGTAGTTACCTTGGAGATCAGGCCTAGTTGTCGTGTAGATAGGTGAGTCTGTATGCCAGAGTCAGCAGTGAGAGTCTCTCTCAGAAGAGTTATTTAGTATCATTCTTTCTAAAGGGATTAGAGGTTAAACTGCAGTTAGGAGAAGTCTACTGTATGAATAGATGGGTATGGTGGCATGCACCTGTAATCCCAGCTACCTGGGAGGCTGAGGCTGGGGACCACTTGAGTTCGGGGTACCCTGGGCAACGAGAATCTATGGTTCCCTGGGCAACATAGCGAGACCTAGCCTTAAAAAACAAAACAAACAAACAAACAAACAAAAACAACACCAAGTTTATGTATGGTAATATGAAAAATTCAGTCAATTCTTGTACAGAAAATGGACTTGTATGATGCAGAAATCTGCACTGAGAATCATCCAAACTGGTTCTCCTGTGCAAACCAGGCATTGGCAGATGACTGACATTTAGAATGAGAATACTAAAGACAAAATGTAGATATTACCCTACCAATATATTGATTTCACTTAGAACAACAAAGTCTAAATATTTATCAAAGGAGATAATCTATGAGAAGGAAACATAACCCTGAGTATCTCTCTAGAAGACAGAAATAAAGCACACCATTTTCACTTATAGACTCTTTGTTATATATAATAAACAGCCAGAATGTCTTGGCAAGTTTTCCTAAGTGAGGCAATATGTACATACAGCTTAAATTTGTGTTTGAACATAAATAAACACAAGTAGACAGGAAATTGAAAAAAAATAGAACAGGCACCACTTGTTTTCCCTTTTCTTGTTGCAAAGAAAAATAATTACATCTTATAAGATGGAAAAGAATCTAATTATGCTCAGTGTTTCTACAAAGTAGTGAAATGCAATGTTTGCAATGAAGATAAAGATATATATGTCAAAGTGTAGTCAAACATGACAGCCATTAAATGCTTGGCTGGAGAAAATTCTTTAATTACACAGGACATTAGATATAGTTGAATTGAGTGGGTTTATTGGCCACATCCACAAAATAATTCTCAAGGCTGGATCTATGTTGCCACAGCGAATGGAAAGGTGATGTGCATTTTCAATCACACTCAGGTTTTAGGCACCACCAGGGTAGGATTTCCTTATGTTCTCTCATGATTGCTGACTGCCTCCTTGGGGGGGGGGGGCAATCTCATAGCCACCAGGGTTATTTGGAAAGTGGGAATGACTATCAGTGCTTAAAAACAAAGAGATGCCTGAGGCTTCTTAAGTAAGAGTTCTGATGGTAAAAGAAACAAGTAACATGGCAGTAGCAAAGAAAGGGGAACATCTGGAAAGACCCCAAGTTTTAAGGGCTGGAGCAGGACTTCTTTCTTTGAGAAAGTATTGGCAAGAGCTAAGCAGTTCTCTAGTGGATGCTCTGGACAAATTATAGGTTGAGTAGGCCAAGGACAATAATATTAACTATAGCATCCTGCATGATTAGCTTCTGCTAAGCATGGTTCATACACTTCATTTAATCTTTATAATCATGGGTAGGATAAATATTAGCACTTTGCCTATTTAAAAAATCAGGCATTGTGAAGTTACAGTGTTAGGAAATGAGTTTAAGGTGAACAATCAAGTCAGTTTGCCCTTGACAGAGTCTGTCCCTGCCTTGATTTCCTTGAACTTTTCAGTGCTAAAAACTGAATAGTCCCAGGTAAACCAGGATGTTGGATCACTCTAAAAGTGATGCTACCAACACCAGACTCAGAGTCTAAAATCTTAACCCTCATGATATTTTCTGCCTTCCCAAGGGGAGGAATTCAGATCCAGGACAATAAAGAAAGGAGTCAAGTGATAAGAAAGTGATACATGGGGAAGAAGGGGTGTTTTGGGAATACACCTTAGTAGCAATGCTAACCAAATCATCTAACAAGGTGAACTTACTACCTTCTAAAGAAGATAATGGCCCCAGAAACTTACAGGGAGGTGCTGAGTTTGTAAGTCTGGTCAAAAAACCACCAGTATATAAAGGCTTTTGGTAGCACTCAGAAATACCCAGAGGCAACAGAAGTATTAACAGCTGTGATTTATTCTGAATATTACCTTTGAAACGAATATAATGCTATAAAACAATAATTGCAGATGCTGATCAACACTACTGGAGCATTACTGAAATGTCCTTTTGCAGGACTCAACCACAAGAACGACACTGGTTGGCATCCCTGTTGCTCTCACAAACTGGAGCCGTCAGCTGCTGAAATGACACTAAATAGGCCAGTGTAACACCTAGCTGCCCTCAGCTGTGACCTTAGAGGAAAGCAGATAGGAGACAGTTCCCAAGGTCTGCTTGTGTCTGCTCTCTGAACACCTGTCTTTTTTTTTTTCTTTGTTTTACATACTGAAGTTGTATAATGCGCAGAATTTGGACTCAGTTCTGCCCAAGACTGGCACTCTGTGTCTTGGGAGATTGGTTGTAACTTTGATGAATTGTATTTGTTGTTGTTGTTGTTGTTGTAAAGTGAGAACTTCAGTCAATTAGGATTTGCTTTAAAGATTAGAATAATGGATACTAAGTGTCTCAGATATACTGGGCTCTTAATAATTGGTACCTGCTATCTTTCTATCTTTCCATTCCCACAGAATTCCAAATGGACTTTCCGGGAACTTCCACTTTTTAAAATGAAACCATCTCCCAGTGTTGGGTTTGTCATTGTAGCCCAAGGCTGACACCTTGTGGAATCTCTGAGTGTATGTTCTGCTTTGTATGTATGGTATAAAATCCTTTCGGGAGGCTTAAGCAGTGAGGTAGAGTAAGAGATACATACTAGCTGCTTAAGTCAATGGGGAAGAGGTGAGTAAAAGTAGATTAATTTTATTTTTGAACCATATTGGTAGGGTGTTTTTTTCTAGAATTGTGGTTTTAATGATTGTAGTTCTTTATTGTTTTCCCAGAGAGCATATTATTTGAATTCACCAACATCTAACTAGTATCCTAAGCCTGGCAAAAATCATATGCATTTGCTTTCAATCAAGCACTCAAGGAACACCAATCCGAGTACTCCTAAATCACAAGCAAGAGCAGTTACATCATTTGTAGGGCCCATGATAAGATGATATGTACCTTTTTTCCTCCCCAAACCATTAAGAATTTCAAAATGGTTTACAGCAAAACATAAATCAAGAGCAGGGCCCTTCTAAGCAGGGGCCTTGTCTGATTTACTCTTATTGCCTTATTTTAATATTTAGTTAGCTGAAATATAAATTCTGGCTAGTTAAAACAAAAATAGTTTTCTTTTTTACTTTTATTCTAACTTCTGAGAACATTCCCCTTTAAGCTCTCCCCTTTGAAATAAAAGTTGCAGAAAATCTACTTAGTATACATTTCTAGATAGATGACATTTAAAGAAGACAAACAGATTTGGAGGCAAGTACTGAACTGCATTAGCATAGTCAGCACTCTGCTTTTACTTGTAGTTGTATACTTACTTGGGGAGAAAGACTGGCGATTACTTATGTAATTTATGGAGGGGGGAAAATATCTACATGAGACCCCTTGTTGATATTCAGATGCATTAATGTAGAGCCTAGGTTCTGTCTTGAACTAAATGGATCTAGATGTTTTGTGGATTCAGACTCCCTGGAAGAAAATCAGAAGACCAGTTTTTTGGAGGGGAGAGCAGTGGTGGAGACTATTCAATAGCTGACACTGGTTCTTTAGATGACCTGGCAGCATAGAAGAAGCCTTGGAGGCTGGGGAATGGGGACAAAGAAAGCAAATTCCAAAGGAGATAATCTAGACTATAATGTCAAATTCAAAACAGCTAACCCAGCACCTCAGGTATAAGAAAAATGAGAATATAATGGGATATTTCCAGGCAGAGACAAGACAATTCCACGAGCTGAAAACTGACACTGAGCCTTGGCAGAGTGGCATCAACCAATCACTGATGGGTCTTTGGAATAATTTGGAAGATATAAAATCCCTGAGGCTTACTGCCATTTTGAGCTTCCTTGCTCCAGCCAGGGATTCCTACTATGTTTTGTTATCCTCCTTTTCTATGTTATAACCCTTTTCTCATATCTGTTCTTCAAATAAATTTGCCTCTTTCTTTGCTTGCCTGTGTCTTCAAAATTCCTTCTGTGATTTCATCAGACAAAAAAAAAAAAGGTAAAATCAAGGTAACAATAATACAATAATAACTTAGAATTACTTAGTAATTTGAGTTAAACCTGTTTTAGGATTTAGAGAGGACCACATAATACTATGTTTAAATTAATTTGACCCAGTGGAGATAGGTGTTCTCAAATGGTGGAGCGTGATTGTTTGATCATTTGAGACCTGGATGTCTTCAGTGATGTCTGTTCTCAAGTCCACAGTTGACAGGATTAATAGTGAGAAAAGGTAGAAACAGTAATTTCAAATGATAGAGACTGAGGCACTCATCTATCTCTTCTCTATTTTTCCTTAATTCGAATTTACCCTCTCTGTTCCTATATCTGAACCAATGGTCTCCAGAACACATTAATTTCTCTATTGCCTCCAGACATTTTTCCAGGATTGTCTCCTTGCCTAGAGTTGCCTTTGCTCAGTCTAATCCTCCAAACTAAAATCTATCTTTTAAGATAAAGTATAAACATTGCCTCCTAGTCTGCTCACTATTTTTTATGACTAACAGAAGTAAATACTTGGCTTACTGAGTTTATCCTGATAATGTGGTATTGGGAGACAACCTTTTCCCCCGGCTTGTAATTTTATACCTGTTCCCTTTTTTTCTGAAGAGATGTAGGAATGAAGCAATGCTCCATGTGTACTAAAGCCCTCCAAAGTCAGTGTCCAATGGAGTACGGTCACTGTCTGTGAGTTGTTCATCTGTGTGCATAATCACAAGATCAGTCAGGTCCAGAGTGCAATCCTAATGGGGTTTATTCAACAAACAGGGGAAACAAAGAGTTGCTAAGGTCACAAGTGGCTGCCTAGCTCACTTAGATAGAGTCCACAGTGCTTAGAAGTTCCAAACAAAAGGCCTCTCCTCCAAGATGGCACTCTTGGCCAAAAAGGGCCTGGGGGCGGGGGGAGCGTTCCCAGGCAGGGCTGCTGAGACAAAGCTACAGCAATGGTCTGAAAGTGCCAATGAACAGCACCAGATGCTGGAATAGACCACAGCAAAGGTAGCAGCACCAAAAGTCTGTGCCCCATGATCTGACAAACAGCTCTCTGAGATACTTGGCCCAGGGCTCCACGCTTCTCCCATGTATTTCCAGCAGTAAGACCAGGGGCAGGCCCCACCTCCTGGTTACTGCAAAACTTTTTGGCTTCTCTCTTTTTAGAGGTCAGTTGCAGGAAGCTTCTTCTTTTTCCCTTTTGAGGCAGGTACATGTAGAGTAGGACAATTCTATGCTGGTTCTCAGTATCTGGGGACAGATCCAGTATCCTTCCTTTGCCCCCATTTTCAGATTCCCCCTTTCCTGTTTGGTACCCACTGACTAAACCATTCCATTTGGCCAATTCAGCCTGACCAGCGCCTGACCCATGGCAGGAATGCCCATATGCAGCAGCCTTTGGCATGAACAGGAAAAGCACATCTTTTTCAAGGTTTCTGCTCCCCAGTCAGGTGGTTATGAATGATAATCTTGCCCTACAGTTTACACAACAGAGCTCCAGTAACAGGGATACCACTAAAGAAAGGGAAAATGAAGTGATTTTGACTAAGATGAAGACAATGTGTGTAGTATTCATTATTTTAGAATCTGATGAACTATCAAATGTAAGAGCCTTATTAAAGGTTGTGAAAGATACCTGACAACTACAAACTGTGATTGTAAGTTTCTCCAAAGATAATTTTATGTAGAATGATTTCATAACATGACCCTTACTTTATACATTAATTTAATTCTACCAAGGTTTAAAGTATTTTATTTGTACACAGTGGGAATTGTAATTCTCTGCCAAGAGATTTGCAATACCTGCGTACTGGCAAAGAGGTTCTCTTCATTGAGCTGTCAACATGCCCAACCATAACATTTCCATAGCCAACAAAACCTTCAAAAAATGTGCAAAACCTGTTTGCCAGGATGATGGCACTGATTCCTAGTGCCATTTATTTTTTAAATAATTTATTTATATATATTTTACACCATTTCAGTCCCTGGGGGTCACCTACCACCTCCCCTCTCCGCCCGCTCCAGCTGGTCCCACCTAGTGCCATTTATAATGCCATCCAGTTGGAACCATGACTAGAATACTAGGAATCAGTGCCAACATCCTGGCCTTCTGCAGGTCCCTGTGCTACACTGTGTCCAAGGTGACTGCAACTATTTGGTGCAATGAGGCCCAAGAGAGCATTTAAGGTTTTGCAAAAACAATCTTGCTTGATATTTCTCTAACATATTCTTCAGAAACATCAAAGTCTGCCTAAAATTATTTTTTGAACCAAGGTATACACTCAAAAAAGTTGATGATACAAATACCAAATGACTTCATTCTTTGTTGAAGGAAAAAAAAACCCAATAAACAAACAAAACAAAACCAGAAGCAAACCCCAATCCTAACAGCAGAATTATGACTCCCAGAGAAAAAAGAGGTTGGGGACTGGGGAAAGGCTTACTATTCGAAGGTTTGATGTGATGGCTGGATATTCGGAGGTTCGTGTGGTGTGATAAATACAGAGGGTGAGTGTAGGAAGTCGGGCATGGGAAGTGAGGAAGGATGAATGGGGGAGATTGATTGAACTCAGCTAGAGGCTGGTACAGAATGTAAGCATGATACATCCGGCAAGTTTATTAGGTTTTAGAACACTTTCTATACAGTGTGAAAGAATGGTCCATACATGTTAAACAAGGGGAGGAAGAAGTAGTTTAGCAAACATTAGATTAGGCAAAACACTAGTTCCTGTGGTATATATGGGGGCAGGGTATTTATTTATTAACATACTGTTATTTCTTAAGGAATGTTTCTAAGGGTTAATATTAGAAGAATAGGGGTGCCACTCACCAGGGAAGGACTATGCTATTCTCTCTTTAGTTTGCTGAAGTCAGATAAGACAATGAATGAAGTTTTCTTCATTCCTGACCGGTTATTGTGGCTCCTTACAGTTGAGGTGAGAAACTATATCTGAACCTATAGAGAACTGTAAACCAATGGTGCCTTAATAAAAATAAGAAAAAGAAGTGTTTGAAGACTTTACAGCACTTTGGGCAGAGTTGGAGTGAGTATTCAGTAATGGATGGAGGGGCATCCAGGGTCTAACAAGAGTAGCATAACCTTCCTTCCTGGGCCTCAAGAGGCCAGAGTCTGGTATGAAAGAGGACTGCCACCAGGAGCTGTGGCCACCTAGACACAATGGGGCACAAGGAATAAATGCCTTGTCTTCTCTCTCTTTCCACTCTTTGGCACATGTGTGCGAGTGGATCTTTAGACCAGTCCTAACCAGGAATCAGAGGCAAGGAAGACCTTATGGTTACTGGTCTCAGACATGGCACATAACAGAGGCATGGAGAAAAGCACAGGATTCAGGGGCAGATGGGGCTCAGGAACAGCCCTTCAGTGACAGGCGACAGTCAGCTCAGCTCTGGAGAACTTCGTTGGTTCACTTGGTAAGGAGATCATTAAGGAGAGCATGAACTAGATGGTTTAGATAGTTGGTTACTAGTGGTGCAACAATAGCATAGGCTTCAGATTTTCATCAGGTCATTTGCCTTCCAAATCCCATGGGGTCCATATGGAAGTAGTTTCAGATGGGTGCTGGGCACACTGCGAGCTGTGCTCCCTCGGGGAACTGAGCTTAGGAGCACTCTCCAGAGTGGTGCTCCACACCAAGCCCAATCTTGGTCCTCCGGGGAAGTCGCAGTTCACAACACCCTAGTCAGGAAGGAAATTTCTGCCCCAAAGGAGCCACTCTCTCTACCTCCCACAGCGGTGTGCTTTGCACACATTTTTGAAGAGAGCTTCCTGTCCAAAGATTGTCACAAACGTGAACAATGCCTGGATATTTCTCCCATCAGAAGCAAATAGAGAGACTCAACACATAGTGAGAACACTTCAATATTTCATCATTGGCAGAGGGATTCACTGCTGCGCGCTGCTACGGTCACTAACACCCTCTTCCACAAACTTGGGCCTCCAGGTGCTTGGATGCTCAGTCCTTTTCTAGTCCTTCTGTGGGTGTTTTATTTTTTAATCACATTTTACACAGAGTCTGGGGAAGTTGTGCATCATAATGAACACAAAGCTGACCTTGTCTTAGACAAATCTGGTTAAATCCCCTTCCCCTTTCATTAACCAATTAGCTTTGGATCTGTTTGTCTCTGTCAAAAGGAAAAAAGTCACATCTTTTTATATAGGCTACTAAGGATGAAATGACAGATGGTAGGAATCTGGTTTGGCCTCAGCCCAAAGGGTATTATTATGGTGATAACCTGACACAGGAAGATGTAAGTATGTCCCTGGAGCTTGGGACATGTTCTTGGATAGTCTTGAATTCTTTCGACCTTGATGAGAGTACCACAGACTTCCCTAGTATTGAAAGTTCTGAGTGGCACAGCCAGAATGACTGCAGACTCCCCTGCATGCACCATAAGTGATAGTCCTTGCCTGGGTCTTACAGGGCCCACATGCTGGCTGACCCACACTTACAGGTGCTTCCTGCTGCACAAAGAACACAAAGTCTCTTAGGGACGCTTGTTCAAGCGCTGAGCTTAGATGAATGTTTGGGGAATAAATACACCTTTTAACAGCCCCCATGGATTCAATAAAACAAATACAATATAGATTTGCTTAGTGTCAAAGATGTGACTATCTATTGGAATTTATGAAAAATAACACCCACGGCTCAGAGATCCAATCAATCACGAACACTTTTACATATTATGTTCAGCTAGAGAGGTTTAATATGGTTAATGATCTGGGAATCCCAAACTCTTTAATGCCATTGTTAATATTTAATGAAGACATCTTATCTAACTCACATATAAGTCAATGTCAGAGAGCAAAGCCATCTTGCAGATATTTAATAAAACACAAAGACTGTTGAGTTATGTAATACCAGGCAGATGGCGATGCATTACTGATATTTAGCTGTGGATAGATGCAGTCAGGGACAGTGAATGCAAGATTGGTGATAACAGAGATTTTCTGATAACAGCCTGGTCTATACTCCCCATTTTTTCACTACACCTTGTTCACACACATATAAACTCTCTGTTCCAGAGACCCATCCTAGATATTGCCATCATTCATATCCCTTTTAGAGAAGCAGTTTGATTTAGAAAGCTGGATGTCCCTGTAACCCTTTTAAAATCAAAGTCTGGCACACAATAGGAAATGAATCCATGTTTGCTGAATTAACGGATTCATATCTTTATTTGAGCTATCATGAATTTTATTAGCAGCAAGACTACTTGCAGGATGACATTCTTTTCAGAGCAAGGTTTCGGCTGGTCCTTGTCCTGAAAAAGTTATTCAAAGTTTGGCACAAAGAAAAGCTATAACTTCTCAACAATTGAGTGGGTATCATAGCAGTTGAAGGACTCCCTCCCCCCCCCCACCCCGCCCATGTATTTAGCGACAGCACAAGACCAAGTAAATATGATTTTGGAAGCTGTTTACCTTCCTCTGTGGCTTATGTTTGATGTTAGGACAAACAAATATATTCTTATTTGAAAATTAGCAGCATGTATTCCGCTATCTATATTTCCATAAGGGCTGTGAAATCTTATTTAAAGACTTTTTTTTGGTGATATTTTGCTAATTATAAAATTCTGAACAATATTACCCCTCTTCTCAGAAACCTGAGCATTATACTTTTATAAGTGAAACAGTTAATAATTTTAAAATATTTCTCACTTCCTGATTAAAATTCACATCAGTATTTCAAGCATATCAATCAGCTGGTGATGCTACTGAAATGCAGCTTTTGAAGTGAGACCAAATCTCAGTTTTATGCTTAATGACCTTCAGGGGGAGATTCTCTTTCAAACTCTCTGTCAGCTGATTGGAACTATTATCATTTCAAACAGAAGGAAGCTGTGGGTTTGGGTGCCAGATTCAATATAAGACACCCAAGTAAATGGAATTTCAGATAAACCAAAAATCTTTTCTCATCATATTTCAAATACTGCTTGGGACATACTTATACTTAAGAAAATGCTGTTAAACTAACACAAAATGTGTAGACTTGGCATCCTTTATTTTTATTTTTTAAATCTGATACAAAATACTCATTAAATAATAGACTATGACTTCAGGAGTGAACTGACTTTGATTCCTGGCTTGTCATTTTTCTAGCTGTATAAGCAGAGTAGTCTTGTAATGTCAAAGTCTTTGCTTTCTTATCTATAAAAAGAAAGATACTATTGTGAAGATTAAATTAGTTGATGCATATGATATGCTGGGTGCAAAAACGTGATAATAACATGGTCAACAGCAAAGATACTGACTAGGTTTGCCCAGGTTATCAACTCTGGAGAGAGCATTGAATTGATTAGGAAATAACATTTGGATTGATGTATATTTTTATGAGTCATCAGCTGGGAAACCATTGCCCGATTTTCATGCAAACATGGTTTCTAAAAATAATCTTTATCAGTAGCATTTACATATAAATATGCATCAGAATCAGACTGCTGGGCCCGGCACCTAGAAAGTGTAATTCATTGGATTTAGGGTGGAGTCCAACAGTCTACTTTTTACTCAAGTTCCCTGATGATGCCGTTACTGTTACTGTTGGTCTGTAAACCAAGATTAGTGACACTGATTATCACAGTTTCTATTCTGGTCTTTTCACTGTTCCCTTGTCTTGTGTGGTTAAAGTGGTGCCACCTGCTGGACATAAAAGAAACAACTCTCAAAAGAAGTGTAAGGCATTTAAAAAATAATCCTGAGGGTTCTGTTAAGATCTTATAAATTCTTGTGCTTTTTATGCACTGAGAATAATCAAAGAATTTTATATGATGCAGAATATAATTTTGATTTTATAATTTTAATTAAAACGTTAAGACATTCTATTTACTATATGCAGAACTGTACTATTACTGATTGTACTGCTGTCAAATACTTGTTAATTTCTTGATCCACTCCCTAACCCCTAACTTTATGGCAGGAGGGAACATATCCTGGTACCATAGACATACAGAGGCTTTTTCTTTGAATCTCTACTTATTAAACTATAAAATGAGAGAATGATAGCAAAAAGCATTCTTTCGGATCATGTAATTATATCCACCAGCTCTCTTGCTTAACTTCATTAGCTTCAGAATGGAGAAACTTTCATTTCAAACACAGATCTGTTCTCTGGCATCACATAATCAGGTAAACCTTCTGTTTCAAAAAGCTCATTCTTTTTGGGACTTGCAGTTCCTTTTGCTTTTTCTTTCCAGGTGGTTAATTTCGATATCAATGAAATAATAAAAATGATGATACCTATTCCCTTCTCAAAATTACTTTAAGGACAAACTATAAGTGAAAATAGTTGTACTACTTTGCTAGAACTTTTATAACCAAGTACCACAGACTACATGGTTTAAACAGCAGAAATTTATTTCCTTGCAGTTTAAAATTCAAATAAAATTTGCCAAATGTATTGGCAAACAGACCTCCCTCACTCTTATCTTTGTCTATAAATGACTGCTATTCTCTATCTCACAAGATCTTCCCTCTGTCTCTGTGTTTATAAGTATCTTACCAAAAGGGTACCAGTAATGTTGGATTAGAGCCCATTCAAATGGTGGGCTAATTTTAACTTAATTACCTTTTTAAAGATTCTGTCTCCAAATACAGCAGTGTTTTGTGGTACTAGAGGGGTGTGAACTTCAAAGTATGAATTTTGAGGGGATACAATCCTTCCCATAAGAGCTTTTTAAAACATGGTATAAATACTGTTTTCATGCAATCTTCTCTCCTTCAGTTTCATTTTCCACATTTATAAAATAAAGATGCTTTCCTGGGGATTACACATAATTGTTACATAATATTCTGCTGTGCTTTCATTTCTCACATGCCTCACAGTGTGTATAGTTAAGGTGTATTTTTTCCACGATAACTGTACCAGGTCCTAGGAGAGGAGACCATTCTTTAAAGATCATTTAAATGGTAGTTACACATTATGAGATCAGTCCTGCCTTGCCTTTCCTATGGAAGAGTGAATCTTTCAGAGATGCCTTAATGACATCTTGGAGACTGCGTGAAGTCCTTCATACATTGGGAGCAAAGAGCCACAGGTTTCTCTGCCTTGTGCAGAGTCATAGCTCCCTCTACAGGGGTCAGAGGGGAAAAGGGTTATTCTACCAGCTCTCACCTTTGCAACCTCATGCTTTTGAGGCAAGTGCCAAAATTCTAGCAAGCACTTCAGTTCTGAGTAGTTGGTTCTTTTTTTCTCCTATAAAAGTAAGAAATGCTATGCTGAGATATAGCAACAATAAAATATCCCTTAGCAGAGGCATGTGTCAAGAAGCTGTGGTATTCTGTGAGATATCTATCTATATCTATATTTATATCTACATCTATATCTATATATCTCACAGAATACTATTCATTGATAAAAAAATACACACTCATGCCATTTATGGCAACATGGATGACACTAGAAGGGATAATGCTAAGCAAAATAAACCAGAAGGGAAAAAATCAAATACAGAATGACATCACTTATATGAGGAATACAGAGAAATCAAACACAGGGTCAGCAAAAGACAAATTTTTTAAAATAACTCTTGAAAGCTATCTTTAGACCTGAGGTATCCAGGAGACTCAGGCTATGGGGAGGAAGGAGAGGAAAGGTGAATTCAGGGGTTGAGGGGTTAGAGCACAAGGGACTATGGTGGATGAATATTGGTGCTTCGGTGGTAGGAGACCTACAAGGAGGGAGAAATTCTCTACTATAAAAATATTAAGCTACAAGGGGGGAGAAACCTTATACTGTCAAAATATTAACAGGGATGTAAAATAATGTATGGTACTTCCTTAGAGCTAAATGAATACAATGAAACACTGGGCCATCTCCAGTAACATCTCCAGAGGAGACTTTGGAAAATGAGTTTGTAAAGCACACAGTAGGTAAACTTTTCCAGTGTGAAATAAAGTTAGAGCTCCTGTGAAATACTTTAAACCTCTTTCTCTATATTCAAACCACCCAGAATGTAAATAACCCAGTTGTTTTATGGGTAAGGCTCTTTTGGGAGAAAGTTGTCTCATACACTTAGTCAATTACAAAATTACTTAAAATGTGAAAAAAAGAAAACACTTAAGAAATCAATAATTCCAGTCCCTTGAACTAAGTTTTCACAGTTTTTGTGTAAAAAAAATCTAATCTAAGTTTGCACATATGTGAGTGTATATACTTGCACATATGTTTATAGGTGTATGGTTGAATTATATTCTATGGATTGGGAGGAAAATATTTACCCATTTTTTTATAAATAATATTTAGGTTGTCTCTAATTTTATAAATGATGTTGCAACATACACCTTTATTCCCTTTTCTAAGTATAGTTAGCTCACAAAACTGTATAGGTTTCAGGTGGATTGTCTTTTAACTGAGCAATTTTGTATGATGTACATTTATTTCCTGTTTTCTTCATCTCTCAAGTGATTTCTCTAGGATAAATGTTCATAATTGGGCTTGATCTTTTCTACATAAATTAGACTTTAGGACTAAGTATCCCTAGCTTTACTGAAAGGTGCTATAGACTTTTAAATCTTGTATCCTCTGTGAAAAACAGCCTCTCTTTTCATTAAAACCTTTAGTTTTAAGCATCGGAAAGGGTGCCATCTGCTGTTTGGCAAACAGCACTTCCTACAATTTCCTGCATACTCCCAGCCAGGAGACCAGATATGGGTCAAGGTAGGGTTTGTCCCAGGTTATTTACTGATGGAAAGAGTGCTCTTTAAGTGAGGTCACATTGCCAAGAAACCAGCTCAGGGTAACTGTATTTACAACATGGACTGTATTTGGGAACTATTTCAATTACACCCTCTAGTGTGCAAGAGGGGGTTAAAGAGATAGGAGGTGTTCCTCTTATTTGAAGCTCCATCTCTTTACTTGCTTCCATGTTCTACAATAGTGTATATTTGCCAATGTTCAATGAACATACATTCCAAGCTAGAGTCATCCCAGGTTACATGTTCCCAAATACACAAGTTTTATCTTATGAATAAAATATGTCTTTGCACTGCAATTTTTTCTATCTAGAATGAAGTTTCTCCAACCTGACAAACTCCTACTCATATTAAAAAACCCAGTATACACTTAACCTTTTCAGCAATTCTTTCTTGAATACACAAATCTTACTAATTTCCCTATTTCCGTTCTGACACTCACTTTGTGCACGTGTTTCATATTTATCACTATCTATTATAATCTATGGATTTACACTTTTATATGACTTATTGATAGCTTTGTGTTTCAGTTTTAGCTTCCTAAGTGCAGAGATGTTCACTTATTTCTATATCCCAAGCGTCAAGAACACAGCACATTCTAACCTCTTATGTGATAGATGAATGGATGATTATCTGCTAATCTAGTTATCATCACCTGCCACACTGAATCCTTTTTTTATCCCCATGTCACCTTACAGTTCTTCATATTAGCGTCATTGAAAGATTTACCCAGACAAGTCATCTTTTGTTTATTATTCCATTTTTTTCAGTCAAAGCGAAATAACTACCAGGAAGAGAAAAACAAATTGGTAACTTTAATTTTGATGTCTGTCTACACACTGATTTCATGGGCATTTAATGAGAATTGTTTTTTTAGGGGAAACTGAGAACACTATTTTAATGTGTTCAGATTTGAATGTCCTATACTTTGAATCATGTGTTTCCTTGAGAAAAGTTCCTCCTTCACAGTGTTTATTCAGATATTATTGATGTGTTAAGTTTAACTTCATTTATAGTTAGGATAAATTCCCTTCCTGATAAAGTCTCCTACCATATATATCCCACAAAGCTGTTGGAAAAGGCTGGAGGCCAGATTAATAGTATTTTTTAGAAAATATAGCATGGTTACCTTTCTTGTTTTTTTATTCTGCTTCATTTCATTTAGTATTTTCTTCAAATGAGCAATTTTCAAATAGGTTAAATTCTGACAGTTTGTGCAGGGAAGCAGCAAGATGAAAGGTCTTATTGTGTATATCATCCTATTTCTATATAGATTTTTGAAAATGATGAGAGCATGTCTATATCCAAATATGTTATAAACCTCAGTGAAGAAAGCTGTAATAATGCACCATTATTCTGTTTTTTCCTAAAATTAGATACTTCTTACTAAGACCAGTAAAATGTGAAGATGAAATATTATGAATGCATAAAATATAATAAATATAAAAATAAACATTCATAAGTCTGTCCTATCTTAATTTATTACTCTAGATATATTACAATCTATCTATCTATATATACATCTATACTTCTAAAGTAGATACTCAATACTCTAGTAGTTTGAAATACATATATATTTTGGTGAAATATATATATATATTTATGTATATATAAAATATTTGGGATCTGAAGAGTAAAATTATACCTAAAAATATCTAGTAGTCTTAAAATATATTCTATAAACTTGGTTTCCTATAGTTAATTCATGTGCATAAACATTTTATTATATTTGAATAATTTGAAGAATTTTCAAGTATATGCTATGTAAAGGATTGATGATAATTAAACAAGTAAGTCATGCTTGAGTCCTTTGATGAGAAAAAATAAAAAATTAAAGAACATAAAATTTACAAAATATTTTATGAAAATATTTACTGTGAAAATATTTTTATAATGAGTATAATATTTACTAAATTTGACATAATGTGAGATATAGCTGATAGGCTTATCTCAACCCTAAAAGGACCAAAATATTTTGACTATCAGATTTTATTTCTTACAACAGTTTTTTATTAACAGGAAATTAGTGAAAAGTAGAGAACTTTCTTCTATCTTCTCCCCCACTCACACAATTTCTCCTACTACCACAATCTCGCATTATTAATGTGGTATGTTTGTTACAAGTGACTTAGCAATATTATTAACAAAAGTCTATAGCTTACATCAATGTTCACTTTGTATTATATAGCCTGTGGGTTTTGACAAATGTATAATACAATGACATGTGCCCACCATTATACTATCCTAGCATGATTTCATGATTAAATATCTCTAGTTTTATGGCCCATCATCAGTAACATGAGTTTTCATTGCAATTTCCACATGAATTCCATATCTCATAGCCAATTAGGACTCTCCTATTCACCTATCATCATCTCTCTGTACCTACAGTAACAACCATATGTATTTGCACAGAATTATGTTTCTAATTATTTTGGGAGAGGGGATCTAAGATGCTGTTTTCCTCAATATTTTTATTTGGCTTTTTACACTTTATTTTATTGTTTAAATAGTTATTTTTCTGACTTGGCTCTTATTTTAATTTTTTCCCCCTCTTTGTGTCATCGCAGTTGGTCTCTTTCATGGTGACTAATTTAATCTTCCCCTGGAGTGTGTCCCAGTGTTGGAAATATGAAGTGCTTTTATACCTGTCAGGCCCACTGTTGTCATGATGTTTATTCAGGGGATCTGTCAGGTGCTTGGTTTCCTTTCTTTAGCAGCTGACTGCCTTTGGTGCCAGATCCTAATTTCCTGTTGTGTTCCAGGTTCATTTTCATATTATTAATTATCTTTGCATTTTCTTTTTTCACAGACCTCACTCTAAAGACCTAGAGAATTGGTTTTTGTGTGTGTGACATATAGAGCTACTTTTTAGTTTCTGTCCTTCAGGATATTCTGACTGACTGTTGAGAACACCTTCAGTTGGAGAAAGTAACTTGCAGTGGAAGTACCTCAGAGTTTATATATCAGAAGCAATTTTAAGCTCTTTAACTCATTGCCTGGGCAATAAGCCCTGAGTAAGCAGGGATAATAATGACTGATATGCTTTGAACATGTTAGAACTTCTGTCTGGGATATTTATCTTCCTCAGTGTTACTAAAAAAAAAAAAAAAAAAAACCTAAAAAATCTATTATGCCATTAAAATCCATAATAGGTCAACTCCTATGGGAAGTCTTCCCAGATTCTTCCAGTTAGGGTCAGTCATTTATGCTTTTGTTCCTCCTAATTATTGCTACTCACTACGATGGAATTAACTTATGTTCATGTCAAAACAAGACAATTATAAGAATAAAAGATTTTCTTCAGAAGAGGGAAACATTTCAAACCATAACGTTTCTATAGAATTGGTTTTTAGCAGACCAAGATGTGACCAAAACCAAGTTTTCAGAGAACTCAGCATCTCAAGCATTTGACAATGCTATATGGTTCTTCATCCAAAAACTGTTTACTGGGGCACTTATTATCTGTATGTATGGCAAAGAGAAAATGTTTCAGACATGTGATAAAATCTACTTAAAGTGGTAGGATTATGAAATTGGGCATGTATGTCCCAATTGAACACAACAAATCATACAATAGCATAGGAGCTGCGAGAGGACCCTGTGATTCCCTTGCGGTTCTAGTCTAGACCTGTTTTACTCATCCACATCATAGCCATATAGAATAGAGTTTGAATTTGATAGTTTAACTGCAGCTGAATAGCTCTTAGTCATACTTCAGAGTCTACAGTTTAACTTTGTATCTGAGGAGTTTATATCCTCCTCATTCAAAAGTGTGGTTTAAATCTTTCTTAATAAATCCTGTTGCCATAAAGTCCATCAAAAATTCCTTTAGCTTATTTGTGATTAATTATATAAATTATTATGTAGTAGAATGGCTTCTCCCTACCAATCAGAGTCAGGATTCTGGTGTGGATTCAAGATGTGGGAAAGCTGTGTTTTCTACAGAAATCTGTTGTTACTTTCTTATTTCTGTCTGGGTGAGTATCATCTAAATGATGTCTCCCATTCTCTGTTTCTTCATTTATCTTGCATCTAGGTTTCCAGAACTTATCCTGACCACTCAGATCTCCACGGCGGGCTTCTTAACCCATTCTGGTATTTTGTTGCTCTTTTTATTCACCACTGAAAGGTACTGACCAACTCTTTGACCAAAGAGACATATTAACCTTTCATGATTTCAGTGTACCAAATAACACATTTTAAATCCAACCTCTGGCTCTTTCAACCAAAGTCACACCTATCAACACAGACTTCCCTAAAGCTACTCCAGCTGGATGATGTGATGTATGGTTAATTAACATGGGTAAGTTCCTAATTCCTTATGGAGAATCAATAGTTTCCCATTTTTTGTTTGTTCATCCAGTCAACCATTGTTGAGTTGAATGCATAAATAAATGAGTCTCAACTCTACCTCCTGGAATTCACAGCCTTATAATTGGAAATTTTTAATTCAGAACAAACAACTGTGATGAGTTTGTTTCCCTTCCCTTTCTCTTTGGTTGTTAGTTTGTTCCTTAGACTTTTGGGGCTCTATACCTGAACATCCAAAGGACCTGAAGAACACTCAGCTTCATAACAGTAAGTTGCACCAGTCTTAGCTAATTACATGCTGACATATGGACTTGGCAGCATCTTTACCAAGTGAGTTGAGTATGACCTTAGAGAGACTGAAGAGAGTTGTATTTCTAAAGAATGTTTTGTTATCTACCTAAGCTACAATATTTAGTTTGAATAATATAGTTAACGAGTGGCTTCCTATTATATTTGTTGATATATTTATAGAAATAATTAAAAAATAAAAATATATGAATGAAACAACAGAAATATTTTTTTGGCTCTACTCAATTTCCTTCGTTCCTTCGTTTGTTCCTTCCTTGCTTCCTTCCTTGCTTCCTTGCTTCCTTCCTTCCTTGCTTCCTTGCTTCCTTCCTTCCTTCCTTCCTTCCTTCCTTCCTTCCTTCCTTCCTTCCTTCCTTCCTTCCTTCCTTCCTTCCTTCCTTCCTGTCTTTCTGTAATCCTAAAAGATTTATTCCTTTTTTTAAAATTTACTTATTGATTGCACATATATATATACACACAAACACATATATAAATATTACTTCTGTTTATCCCAATATTCTCCCATCATCTTATCACCCGTGCATCTTCTTTATCTCTTGTGCCCTCCCCTGCCCCCAATTTTATTTTCCTTCCTCTCCTTTGATCTATGCTTCAGTACAATTTTTTTATTTAACATAGAGCTGAGCAAAAATTCCTAATCCCTCAGTATTAGGGAGGGATCTTGGTGAAATCAAAACATTAAGAAGGTCATAAAAAGCATTTTAAATCAATGTTAATTGTGCTTCATTTTGTTATAAGACTCCTTGTGAGGCCAACTAGACTGTCTGATTTACAACTGATTTAGATTTTATATTCTCTTCCTTGTAAAAAAGAATTTTCAATATCTTATAAACCTCCTTCTGGACACTTAGTTCTTTCTTACCACAGCAGAGCTGTTCTGGCGAAGACTGTGTGATGTTAGAATGTCTTTAGGTTCAGGGCAACTTGAAGATCCTCATATCTGCCATGACTCTTCTTAATGAGAAAGGTGATAGAAAAGGATGAGAATAGTCTGTGGAGCAATATTTATCATTTTATTTGGCATGGGTATCAGGTAAATGGAGAATTATAGATTATCTTTCTTATGGGAGATGTTACCTACTGCCTAGTGATCAGAAAAAAAAGTCCGGTAGCTATCACTTTCAATATTTTCTCAATTACAAGATGTATTTTTTCCTCTACACTTTAAAATGTCTGAAATTAGAGCATAAATTGCAATTGATGACATGCTGTAGTTTAATTAGCTGCATTTTTGTCCTTTATGTGTGGTAGATAAAGCAACAATGATACTGTCATCTTAGAGTAGATGATGGTATGGCACCGACTCAGTGACCATTGGTAAGTTATTTAAATGTCCTGTGCCATGTATCCTAAGTTAACTTTCACTACACAACACTTGACAAATAATAAAGTACAGAAATAAAATTATAAAATTGTATGCCTTTTATTACATTGTTTTATATTTCTCCTTAGTTACATATAAATCAGATTTATTTTTTATATTAAAAATAGTGTATGGGCTTTTTGTGATTACTCAGTTATTAAAATTAATACTACAACTGTCAAATGTTTGTTTACTTTACTATAAAAAGATGGCCATGGATCAGACAAGGGGATAAGCAGTAAGTAGCATAATAATATATATTTGCATAATGCCTTATGTTTTCCATACCACTGTTTTTATGTTCATTGATTGTTACATTTCCCCATGAGAAAAGGTCAAAGGCATTATCCTCTTCTTTAGGAAAGGAAGAGATTAAGTAATTTACTCAAAGACACTCAGAAACTTTTAGAATTTTAGTTCTCATCTGCTTTGAAAATCTTAATCATAACAATAACGGTAATTCTCATTCCTTTTAGAATAATTACATTTACATTTCCAGAAATTCTCTCTTGTTTCAAAGATATTTCCACTATCCATCTTGCTATCACTCCCAATATGGCCTACCCTACACAAGCCAACTTTCTTTTCCTTATAACAGAATCACTGATTTATTTCTTCCCAGGTTTATTTCTTTCAACAGTACAATTATCATCTCACACACACAAAAAAATGAAATAATATTTAACACTTCCTTTTTCCTTACTATCCCCCATCACAGTTTACAAGCCTAATTTCTTTCCATTATTCCTGTCTAGTACACTTTCTTTACACCCTTCACTGCCACCTTTTTTCTGGGTAAGACTTTTGCAATAATCACTTAGTTTTCAAATTTATCCTATACGTAACTGGATTATCCCTTTTAAAACTCATTTTGTGACTTTCAAAGAACCATTTAATCATCAATGTTAGCTGAAATGGAAATGTTAAAACTATTACTGAAATATCTGGTTCTTGTTATCTTTGATCACAGGAAACTGGACAATAACGGGTGTAACTGACTAACGGAAAAAGTTGTGAGTTCAGCCAAGAGAAGATAACGTCCATCTAGATGAGCAAGATTCTCCAAGGTCTTCTCCCTAAACTGACCTTTCACTATCCACAATATATATCTTTTCTATTCAGCCAGTTATTTCAATAAGACTTAGGACTGTGCTTATTTCCTCTTTTGTTTTTGCTTGTATTGCTTCTCAATTATTTAAAAATACATTCATTAAACATTTATTAAACATACTTAAGGCAAGAGATGTATCATGAATAAAATTCTGCTTTGACCATAGTGACTCAGGTAGACTTAAAGAGCCAGGGACAAATGGGCAATTATCACAGTACATTACAATAGAATGTATTACAATACATTGCAACAAGTGCCTCTGCTTGCAAAGCATTTTATGGAACATAAAGGAGCCATAGCTTAGCCAATGCAGTCAGGAAAGGCTCAGAAATGGAAGTGACATTTGAACTGACATGCCTTTTCCCCTCAATCTTTCCAGATCCTGCTTTTTAAAATTTTTAGATGTTATGAATATTTTTGTATTCTTTATTAGTTTTCTTTCAACTTCATTAATATTTTCTCTATAGAAATAAATTGTCAAATTTATACCTTTTTCTATGATTTCTGAGTGTAATATCTTATAGAATTAGTTTCACATATTTTATTTTTACTATGCATTTAATTTATTTTTGATTACACATACACACATATTTATAAAACATTGTTGTTTATCTTGATATTCTCCCATCACTTTATCACCCATGTACACCTTCTTGGGTGTCCATGTAAGCATGCTATATCTCTCAAATACCCAAGGTCTTTCAACCTATTTTTATCATCTACATGTACACCTTCTTGGGTGTCCATGTAAGCGTGCTCTGCCTCTCAAATACCCAAGGTCTTTCAACCTGTTTTTATCATCTACATGTACACCTTCTTGGGTGTCCATGTAAGCGTGCTGTGCCTCTCAAATACCCAAGGTCTTTCAACCTATTTTTATCATCTACCCAGACCCTTTTGAAAATGACTGTTATCTCTTGATTTATCATTAACCACTGCCCATTCTTGAGTTTCTCCAGCATCATAAATTTCTAAATGCTAGAAAACACATTTTACACATTTTAGAATTCATTACCAAAAGCTAAATCCACATTTATTAGAAGATTTATTTTGATTTTTGGTGTACATATTAATTTTCATGATTAAGATGTGCCTGGTGGAAGATTATGGATGCTTTGTTAGTGGGTTGTGGTAACATTTACCTGAAGGATATGATCCTACACTTCTAAATAATACACAACATTGTAAAACAATGTAGCCATGATAAAAAATTGAAAAACATCATTGGAATTTTTAGTTAAAAAATATGTCATATATGTACAATCACACTAGACTATTTCTACAAATATTCTCTTATTTCTAGTGCAATATGTCATTCAATAATTCAGATTTCCTATAGCAAATTTAACTATTCTAGTGGTGATGATCCTATTATTAACAGTTCAGGGAGAAACAGATATACATTTGAAATTAGCATTCTGGGCAATACAAAATAACGGTGTATGGTCAATACACAATGCATGTTGGGTAAGATGAATATTGGCTTTTTAATCCTTAAATGAGATTTAACTTCTATATTTAATATTACTCATCAGGATTAGGTTTCCTTAAGCAAATACAAACAACTGTCCTTTCAGGGTGTTTTTTCATCAGTGATTGTCAACAGGTACCACCATATATCCTCTTTTCTTTTTTCCTGAGTGTACATATATATGTGATATATATGACCATTTCTTGTTCACTTATTTAAAAAGAACATAAAAACAAATATAAATACACAAAATAGGGAGACTTTATGGCAGAGAAAATAGGCTTACCTGAAAATAAATAAACTATTGAAAGTTGACTCAATTTGCAGTTTATGGGATAATTCAAATTGTAATCTGTCTAGATTTGAATTTTCTAGGTTACATGCCCACTTTGGCCATTCTGTTATCTTAAAAATGTTAATTTTGTTTTATTTTTAAGTATTAGCATTGATCAATTGCTTTGTTTTTTTGAGAAAAAATTTGTAACGTCAAACTTAAGAGACTTTTTCTTTACATTTTGCATAATACTCTTAAGATATGTGCCAATTTGTAAGTTTTTTCAATACAAATAGTCAAGCTCAAATCTGTTATTGGTGAACACTAACAAACCTGTACATCTAGAGTTGTCACCAAAATGTAGATTTGAATGCATTAATAGTCCTTCAATAGACTAATTAGGTTAAGATGTAGATGGAAATATAGTAAGGTAGCTCATTTATCATTTTTAAATTATTAGAGAATGTAACATCAGATAGTATACAAAACATTTCTAAGCCAATAAAGCACTTAGATTCAGAAAAGGAAGGTAATTGTAAACTATTAATAGGGGTTTCTTAGTTTTTCATATGTATTATTTTAAAATATCTCAAAGGATGACAGGTATTTATGCTTTGTATTGACTTGTAGTTGAGGAGTGACTTATGGCATGTTCTCCTATTATAAGCACTAAGCAATGGAGGACTCACATTGCATTATACATATTAAAGTCTAATGTTATGATCCTATGCCATCCCTTCATTTCATAAGATAACTCATATACAAGTTAGATATATTAGATGCATTGTTAGCAAATGAAAGACAACCTTAAACGTACATTTTCATTTTCAATACGCATATACTTTTCACAAATACACATTTTTATCTAGTGTTTGCTCTTCTACAACCATTCTATTTATTCACCTGCAGCCTTGTATGCTGAGATTAAAAAGAGCTATGCTTTTCTCTGTTGCCACTGTAGAACTTAAATAAAGCCCTTTCACATCTTAGTGCCAGGCCCTCACTTTAAGTCAAATTGTCACAAGACTTGAGAGAAACACATCCTTCTGTTTGTGGGTGTATTTAACTAAATTTCAGAGTGATTTCTAACCAAATACATTTCCTTAACTTCTCAGGACTTTTTCAAATATCAACTAAATATTTGAACTATTTAAATATTGTCAAAGAACTATGATTTTAAAGCACTGGAAAGCAAGATTACACAGATAAAACATATACTGAAAAATATTTTTATGTCTTCACATTTTCTTTAGAAGAGATAGTCCCTTCCTTAATAACATGGATTCGTTTTGGGTTCTAGCTCCTTTTTCTGATATTAAACAATGCAATTCTTATGCAAGACCTTGGAATAAAAAGTCAACTTTCCTTGTTAAATACAATTTTAACTAGTATAACAGTAAGTTAAAGGTTAAAGACTAACTTATAAATTTAAGTGTTAATAATTAGCACATTTGTTTGCACACTTTAATTTTCTTTAAACATTTTATGTATTTATACAGTGCAAAGAAAACCAGTTTTGTAGGTTTTAACAAATACTTACACACCACTTATGTTTTGAAAATACAGTTAATTTTTGTTTAATATTACAGTTAATTAGTATTTTCCTGTGGGGTAGCAGAGACAGTTGGACCAAAGTCCATATAGGAATATCTCATAATAGAGTAACACAATTTTTAAAAAATGTATTCCGCAGGTGTATCTTTTTTTTGAATGACTTACCTTCTTGTATCTGTATGATGATGGGTTAAAGCTTGTTTTCTCAGGCAGTAGGAAACCTTCTCTGCTTACTCATAAAGGTGTGCTAAGAACAGTAACAGGAAAGCAGGGAGTAAAACAAACATAGAAACCCAGGGGAAAAGACGTGCCCTGAAGACCTGTGCTAATGGCAACAGAGACAGTGAGGGAGGACTTCTCTAACTCTTCCCCTGACTTCTAAACCGTGGGATACTGAAGTGTTTACTTAAACCCGGAGGCAAACGGAAATCAGGCTTCTTTTTTTCTGAATAAACAAGGCACATTATACAATTATACACCAACATCACATTCAGTATGGAGAGGAGTTTGTTGTGGTTTCAGTGAATTGTGGAGACTTGTGTATGTGGCATAAAATTGTAACATGCTGTTTGTTTTAGTTCTTGGAAATGGTTTAGTTTGGTTTTCAGCTTAAGTTATGAACAAGACTTGCTATTTTAAAAGCCCACCTTTATAGCAGTGTTTGACAAGAAGGACTGGGAAAAGATCATGTAGGTAAAGTAATTGTTTCAAAGGGGAGGTTACCTCAGAAAAACATGGAGTATTTCATTGCTTTGAAATGACTGGCATCTTTGATGTCTGTGTCCATGTATAATAAGATGAAAACACAATGTTTTAGCTTCTAAAAAGGAAAAGGTGTTTTGTTGTGGATTTATTCTTGTGTATGTTGCTTAAAACAGAAAAACTCTCAAAATTTTTTTTGAGAATGTCTGGAAATGAAAAATCCTCCACCCTTGAAAATGATATTGTGTTCATTTATATTTTTTTCTAGATTCTAACATATGTTATCCCCCCCCCCAAGTAAGTAGTGTAGTTTTAAGCATCAGAAAAATATTGGTCCATTTACAGCAGGCATGATGGCGCATGCCTGTAAAAGGCAGCCTAGGAAGCTGTGGCCGGGGCCAGGGATCACAGTTCAAGTCCCGCCAGGGGCACCTAGGAGACCTGGTCCCCAACAAAATAGCTGGGCATGGTGGCACGTGACTGTAATCCCAGCTACATGGGAAGCTGAGGCTGTGGTATCTTTAGTGTGTTTTCCACATCTTATAAATTTATTCAACAAGATGTTGAAAAAAGAATACAAAAATTCGAAATATGCAACATTTGGATTCATAACTGTTAACATTTGCCAATTTGTGTGATTTAACATTCTCTTTTTTTCTTTTGCTTTAACTATTATCTATTATGTTGCAGGTATCATTTAACTCTACCTTTAAACATTTTGGCAGAAATTTTGCTCAAATAATCACACACCAAAATGTCAGTATCTAATGTCTGAAAAATAACACAAACTTCATGCTATTTAGTGTATATGTCCTCCTAATTGTAGAGCCATATGATAGCGAATACTTCCTTATATGAAGACCATCATACCTATAAATATTTATCAGTGTTAATCTGACCCTAATGAAAATTTTTTAAGTTTAACATGCTGTAGGATAAGTAAATTTCCAGTACTTTTGCCCTTCTACCATTAGCTTCTATGACTCGCACCTGTAGTGTTTCATCCTTCCGATGATAGTATATATCTGAATCCAGTGGGTATGTGCATGTATAAGAAGATAAAAGGGCTTCAACACCCTGGGGGAAGGGCAGAGAGAGCACCTGAAAGGAGAAAAGAATGGCAAATTGAGAAAGAAATATAAGAGCTTATTTCTTTGCTGTTCATTATTTAAAAGTTCTACAAAGATAACTTGAAGAACTGTGACATTGTTTGTCTGCCAGATCCCCTGATGAACCTACATGGATTGAAATGGTTACTTCACACATGCAGTGGTGGCCTTTGGATGATATTGATGGCAATACCTGATGGGAAGGGTTCTAACATTACCTCAACTAGAAGAATAAATACATAAAATTAAAAAATAAAAGTTCCTGAGCTTCTAATAATCATTTTCAATATTTCCTTGACAAGAGTCAAGGAAAGAAAACTTTGTCCCCCCAAGGATTAAAGGAATGACATCCTTTGAATGTCTCAAATTTAAGATATTAACCTGCTCCTTTCTCTATAAAGATTGATTTTTTAAGGATCCAAAGGTCATATATCTTCAGAAAGAATAAGATTAAATTTATTGAGGCAATGCTGGCTTAAAGCTCTAAATGTTTTAGGGATGTAGATTAATACTTTTATCAATGTATGTTATCTCACCATGCCTACTGCTAGACCATCGATAGTGCTCATTCTTATCTAATGGTCCATCTCCCTTTGCTTCCCTGCCCTGCCATGCCAGTCATACCCCAAGCTTCTGAAAGCAATTCCTAAAATCGAAATGGCAATCATTATTTGAGTGAAAGCAAGTTTGTATAGTTCACAAAAGCAGAGGCCAGATCTTAGTAGTATAGGTCTGACACAGGTTCAAGAGTTTTTCTTATTTTTTTCAACAAAAATGTATAAAATAGTCACATACTTTTATATTAAAGGTGAATTAGTAAGCCTTACTTCATAATTAAAAATGTATAAGCAATACAAGTAGTAAAATAATATTGAATAGTCAACTAAATGAATATAATAGAAAATTGTCACTATTACAAGAAATACTAAAAAAATTAAAAATTAAAACTTGGGACTTTATTTTCTACATATTAAAGAGTTTAAAATATGTAAATAACATAGAATTTCAAGTCTCTACTCTCTGATCTACTTGCTCGTTCTTTAATTGAAGACCATTTTGCAATATCCTTGCAAAGAGTTAGACAATTTTGAATGAGATAAATCTGTAGATGGAAATTTTATTCATTATTTCTTGAAAAGTCCATTCAATTGATACTATTTTGATATAAAAAAGAATTTTTTAGTAGGAATCTGCTTTCTTCTATCATTTTCTGCTTAACCTTCTAAAACTTTACTAACCAGATCACATTCTTTTACTATAGTCAGTCTTCAGAGATCTGGTGCTTACTAAAATTTCCATCCCTCTTCTGGATACTGATAATCTCCATTCTTTTTTTCTGTTCTCCATATGGTGCAATTTCCAGATCACTCAGAATTCAGATATGTTGTCTTAAAACTATTTCAATTTCTTTATATTCCTGTCAAATCTGTATATTCACAAGCATTTTGCTATCTGTATCTCATCACTTAGCACCATTCAAGGATTCCTCATTCATCCAGATACGATTCTTTTGAAATGCTTTCTCTTCTTTTATCTGCCTGTTTTTCACAGGATTGCTGTCTCTTTGAGGCAAGGGAACTGGTTTATCTTTTCATCAATCATTCTTCTGTGTCTGGCATGGTGCCTGACGTACAGTTAGTCTCTTTGGGTATCTATTTTCTGAATGGATGAATGAGTGTAAGGTCTGTGGCATCATTTCTATTTTAATTTAATAAAGCATTACTTACTCATAGTTTCAGTGGAGCTCTAATATAAATCAGATAGTAAATCTCTTGACTATATCCTCCAAGAGCTATAAAATCTCTCTAGCATGACTTTTTAGGCAGGAGAAACATCACACATCGAGAGACTGTTAGAGGATGAGGTGATCCTGTGATTTTGACCTATGGAGTATCCATGTGATTGATGTCTATTTTTTCTTGTGAATTTTTTATTAGTCTCTCAGTCTAGCAGGAGGTAAAGTATTACACAGTTATTTAGTTGATCTGAAATTGCCCTGATACCAAGCATTCGACATTTTAATCAAGATTATGAATGGTGTGATCTATGAGAGGCTGATCAATGTGCAAAAAGCATGGAAGTGGAGTGTCCTCTGACACACTGGAATCTTGATCACAACTGGTCTGAGAAGATTAGGGTGGTGATGTAATTTCCTCCTTTTTAATCTAACGCACAAAAAAGATATGAGAATAAGCTACAAATTACATCTCCCAAATTAAAAGCAAGAGCTAGAGATAGCACGGAAGTTATCCAGGATATCTAAAAGAAGGGAACAGATATATTTGTCATCTGGTTTTTCAGCAGAGTAGTAAACTCATGGGCATCTCTGGGGGAACCTTATCCTATAAAATTGCACACAATCCATTGAAAGAGAAATGCAAAATGCCTGTAATGGCTTTGCTACAGCTGGGAGGAGGAATATGCTATCTTAGCTGTATTAATATAATCAGGGAAGAGTAGTGCAGTTTTCCAGTACACATTTGGAGTTCTATGTTACCTAGCATATGTCACTATTTTCAAAGAAAAAATTGAAATCTAATATCTCAAAGAGTAGTAGTTGAGATGGAGAGAATATATTAGATTTTAACTTGGCATAGACTTTCCAACCATTGCAGGGTTTTTTGTTTTTTTTTTGCTTCTAATGCATGCACTGGAACCCCTCCCCCTATGAATGCTTATTCAGCTCTGGAATAAGCAGCTCTGGAATATATAAATTTTTATTTGTTTACTTTACAGAGGTATAAATGCATACCATTGTTTGGGAATCATCAAGTTAGAAAGCACTCAGTGAAAGTTAAACAGGCATATAGTAATGATTGTCTACAAATGCAAAGAAGCCAACATTTCCACAAACTCAATGGGAAAGTCAGTCAATCACTTTCCAGCTGGAATCTTTTACCAGTTCTAAAATTAGTAGATAATCAGTTCTGAATGAGAGGCAACTTTTAGGGAGCTACGTCATGTCAGTGGAGTGGCAACGTGTAATAGAGGCTGTTGGCAGAGAATCCTGGTGCTCCTTTCCTCAATATTCTATAACTAAAGGCTGAAACTGGACTTATTTCTTTTCACTGCCTCTCTCAACTCTCATGTTATCTTTAGGGAGCTCAAGTCTTGGTGAGTGAGACAGGTCTGGACTGAGACCGGGACTTGGAAGGGACTAGACCGTGTGTGTGGTACATGATTCAAAATTTAGCAAAGATTAAATTAAGTAGCTTTTTTTTTTTTTTTTTTTTTTTTTTTTTTGAAACTGGGTCTTGCTATTTTTGCCCATGGAACCGCAGGCTCTCGTTGCCCAGGGTACCACAGACTCAAGCAATCCCCAGCCTCAGCTTCCCAGGTAGCTGGGATTACAGGCATGCGCCACCATACCCAGCTATTTTTTGGAACTAGGTCTCACTATACAGGCCCCAGGCGGGACTCGAA